>OX402529.1:2953478-3241971 GCA_948098885.1 Drepanosiphum platanoidis | reverse complement strand
GAGTTACTTTTACATCGGATAAAAACGAACGATTTCTAGTCAGTTTATTAATAATATATTATTATTATTATTTTTTATGTATCATTAATTATTATTATTATTATTACGGTTATTATTAATTTTTAATATTTCTCGATTTTTTCTAATATAGTAGTGTGATTAGTGTCTAAATAACATGTAATTATTAGTTGATGTGTATTATTTTGCTCTAAAAAAAAAAAGAAAAAAAAATTCCAATGATCAGTAGAGAAAATACATTCCATTAAGGACCAAAGCTCACAAGCATACATCATGACAATTTTTTTTAAATACCATTTCATAAATTATTCTCTTTTCTCTCATTCTTTTTTCTCTCTACATTGTGTGTATTTATGCATACATATATATACATACGTACGTGTACATATTATCTATACACGCGTATATACATGCATAACATACACGGTTATAATATATCTTTCGCTTCTTATATCAAACGCTTCTTTAAAAATCAGATTTACTAACTCGCTAATAGTAATGTAGTTATTTTAACTTAGAGAGAAAACATAAAATATGAAAATGTATTAACAAAAAACAATAATTCTTTATAATGTGTATATATATTTATTTTTATTTATTTTTTTTTTGTTTATTTTCTCACTACTTATTGTATACTTAAATCAGTAGAAAACAAGAGACATTGGAGTTGTTCAACGATTTAATTTTAGCTGTCCGCCTTAGTGATCGTACATTGTTTTTTTTTTTTTTTTCTGTTCATTTTTAATTTTTCTTTTAATTTATAAGTAATGAAAATCTCACAAGTTCAATATTTAGTTAGACACTAACGAGTTACAAACATAATATATAATATAAATTTATATCTACTAAGAATATAATAATTTAATTTTTCGATGCGTTTTAGTTTTTAGTTGTATTAGTATTAAACAAGTAAAAGTTACGAAAAGCACTGATTCGACTGGACAATACTAATTAGATCATTATTATGTATGTAAAGCAATAATACTTAAAAGGTTATTGATCTCTTTGTTTTTTTTTTTTTTTTTTTTTTTAATCTTTTTTTTTTTTAGTATAGTTTTACTAGTGGTAAGCCCTCTATTTTTGTAATATTTTGAGAGTTAATAAAAGGAAGAAAAAGCAATTATATGAAGAGGGTTAGCGATGCTTTTACATACTCCGGTTTTGTGTCGTATCCTAGACCTAGACTTTTAGTACGTTTAAAATCTATTCTAGGTGTATATTTTTTAATGTCGAAGTCATTTAGACTTGGTGTGTATTTTAACAGTATTTTTAGTTTAGAAATTTTTTTTGTAGAGTAATTATTAACTACTATTTATTATTAAAAAAAAAATATAGATGTAAGAAGTATTTAAGTGTACACTTTTTGACAATTTTTTTATTATTATTATTATTATTATTATTATTATCATTATTATCAATTGATTTAGTTTCTGTGTAGACGTTCTTTACTATTTGTGTGTAGACTTACGTATATAAAAAATCGTAAAAAAAAATTAACAGTAGTATTAGATACCTACGTGAATCCTTCGTTCTTTTATTATTTATGATTATTATTATTATTATGATTTTTTTTTTTTTTTTTTAATAATTTAGTTCTTTACGCACTCTAGTAGTTAAATGTTTAAAAATGCTGTGTTGTTTACAATTATATAAAACAGAAATAAATAAAAGTAGTATTTGTCAGTAGAAATCCGGCCGATTCGCTTTTGGTTTTATTTAATTTAAAATTTTCAATTTAATTTTTGAGTTGTTTTATTTTAGATCGTTATTATTTAAATCCATAATCAATATCAAACCATCCACAACGATTATCATAATAATATATATATAAATATAAATCCATCATACATATATATACATAATATACATAAATACGTACATTTGTATGTATTTATGTATTTAGACTGAATTTCGTACGCGAGAGGGAAAACGTCATTTTTATCCTTTTTATAATAACCACGACCACCACCGTAATATAGATACAGTACTAATATTCTGCATGCGTATGACCGCCGTAAACGTTTTATAAAACATCATGTCTCCGTTGTACATGGTGTGTTATACCGACGTGAACGGTCTGTCCGCGTTTTTCTACCTTTGTCCTTTTTATCCTCAATCCTTATCGCGCGTATTAGAACAGTCTGTTTATACCGACTATTTAGACATATATTTTTTAATATGTGTATAGTGTTTTTTCGTAGAGAGTGCTATTTATACATACATACATATTATACATATTATATAATATATATTATATGTATATATATATTAACCCTAACCGTCGTCGTTGTTGTTGTTGTTGTTTGAAGTAGTTAAAATATTACTAACCGTATACCATAATATTATGATTTATATACCGTAGAAGTACATTTACGAACGTCACGTTTTTTTTTTTTTAATTTTTAAATCGACGTGTCGCCGAGATTTACCGGACGAGGACAATAATAATTATTGCCATATAGTATATATTTGATATAACGCCTCTATAATAACATTACATCGTCGTATATATTGACAACGTACACACACACACACACACACGAGTACATACAAAAAATGAAAACGACATTTTTGTTTGATTTTGAACGTCAAACGAGATTGTTTAATTTTCTTATGTGCAATATAGTATATAATATTTTATATAATATATATATATATTATAATGCCTTTTTAGACAACAATAATAATTGCTCGGACATTAATACAGGTGGTTAAAACAGCAATATTACCATAAAAATATTTATTATATATTATATATTATTTTTACTCACTATAATTTATGCGTTTGCGGTAACGGTAGGTAGTGCGTACATGTATAGAATTCGTTGTTGTGTTGTTGCCTTTTTATATATATATATATACGAATGTATATATTTGCGTCTTCGGTCCGCGTGTCATGATAACAATAGTTTTTTATTATTATGTACACGCGTGTTCGGCGTCAGCAGAGCCAGCCGCCCGGGTTTGGTGCCGTCGTTGTCGTTGATAATAATATGGTTTGTCTCCGTTTGATTCGTATACAAGCGGTATACGCCACCAACACCACTGTAGAACAGAAAATTAACAATTTTATTTGAACGCATTTAACGAAACAACATATTATTTTAGTCGACGCTTGCATTAGAACATAATAATAATTGTTATATACTTTTGTACTCGTAATTTAACCCTCTACGGATATTCTCTCGCAGTATTTGGTAAAAATGAGAAAGAAAGAAAAAAAACTATTAATTAGAACCGGTTACCTAACACGCCGCGACGTAATTGCTCGTAATATAGAAAATAAATACAATTTAGTACGCGATGTAATTCTGTGTGTTTAGTCCTCCCCCCCCCCCCCGAGTCGGCCGTGGCCGGGGCAGCAGCCTCCTTCGCTACGCGGCCGCCCCTAGGTAAGTATGATTTATATTTTTTTTTTTTTTATTTTTTTTTTTCCAACAGACAACGGACCACAGTGGTTTTTGACGAGAACACTGCCAAGTACTTATACATACATCGTTATTGTAAAAAGAAATTAAAAAAAAAAAACAACAAAAACATTACGTTTTTAATATTACGTACATTATTTGTCTTTAAATAACTAATGCAAATTGTTCAACAGGTCTCTTTCGACACTCGTAAAACGACGAATGACACGAGCACTATAAATCAAAATTGATTGACGACGTATTTTTTAGATATTAAAAACCGGCCTAATAACCGTAGCTCAAAAAAAAACAAAAAAAAAAAAAAAAACAAAATTAATAATAATAAAAAAAAAAACCGTAGTTGATACCGAATTGCATGTATATCCAAAATTGTTGGAAGTAGTTTGTAAGTAGACATATTTATATTATTAACACCAACTTAATTATTATTATTTTTTATTATCATAGTCTAACACGGGTTTTGTATAATAATATGTATCATTTAATAATATATATACGTATATAATATACATATAGTAATGTGCCAGTTTTTTTATACTTATCTGTGCGCTTTAATATTATTATGAATTTTATTCGATTTTACTCGTATGTTGTAACGTTTTGAGGGGGGAATCGACCCTAATCTTCTTCCCCCGCCCTCTCAAAATAAAAATATAATACATATATATATATATATATATATATATATATATATATATATACACATATATTGCTCAAATAGTTTAGCGTGTAATTTATTAGGTGTACCAATTTTTTTTTTTATAAATTATATACATAATATAACTATGTGTGTGTATATATTATACATATATAAATACGAAATAGTAATTAACATAATGCCAAACTAGAGTGGCATAGCGTATAAAACCTATTTAGTGTAAACATATAATATATTTATTTACTAAACATTTACGTAGGTACCTAATAATGTAATGGACGGAAGTAATTTTTTTTTTAGATTTTTTTCTCGTTATTCATCGTGTATTTTATATAGTGATTTTAATTAATTAGGAATATTTACAGTACGTACATACATGCATATATAAATATATATTTATCTAATGATATATATATCGTTCGCGAGAATAATACGAATTGTAAAATACGTATATATTGTATATATATGTGTGTATGCGTGTATATATATATATATATATACATACTTATATATATATATATATATGTTTTTTATTATTATTATTATTATTATTATTATTACTATTATTAATATATGATCTTTGAAATATGTAAAATTTGTGATATTTGAACCTTGTACTAGTCGTTTTTTGATCTAGTCTTATTTTTAATCAGTATATATTATATTTTATTAATTATTTACGGATTTAATTAATATATCAGATGTCGTGACATATTATTTAAATTTAATATAATATATTCGTCGTTTGTAAGTCTTCCTTTGTAATAATAATTTAAATAAAAAAAAAAAAAAAAAAATGAAACATCATTAGAGAGTATACGAGTAGCACCTAACCACGACTGTCTAACAATATTATGTAAATCGATATGTTATTTTTTATATATAACAAGATATATTTAGACGTGTATTTAATCGATATAACGTGTGTAAATTTTGTACAACTACTATTTTTTAGGCTAGGTCTAGTCATGTTTGGTTAGTCGCCTAGAGACAACGTATATATTGGTTAGCTTAGGCGTAGATGATGTGATTAGCGTTTGTATTTATTATTATTATCATTATTATTATTATTATTATCGTCATTATTATTATTATTATTGATATTACTATTTTTTCTGTTAGTTCGAAAAAGTTACTTCAAAATACATTTTTTACCCCATATAAAAAAATATACATTAACCAACCGTGTTTTTTATTACAATAATTACTATCATTATCACTATGTGTGTGTGACGCCCTTTATTTTATTATTTAGACCGTCTAACGCTGTTGTATTTATTAATATCGTAATATTATTTAACCACGTCGAAACGGAATACGACATGGGTATGTACACGTCCTGCATGTCCATTCCGTCTCAGTCCGTTTAAATTTCTCGGCAACGACGACGAATTCGGACATGATAATAATATGGTAAGCTCGCGAAAAAAAAACCACATTTACGCTCCGAATTCGCATTCGCTTTATCGGCCACGACGATTGGACATTAAACCGCAGTCGAGTAAATGGTTTCGACCTAGTCTCGATCGATCGAACGAAATATTATACACTGCACTTGCATTGTACATTGTTACAGAACGCGCGATCAAACTCCCCCGAAAAACAGAACTATAAATATTTACGCTTTGGATCAACGAGGTCCGTTTTTTTTTTAACTCGCTAATTTTTTATAAATATATACGATCGGCCATACTATAAAGTAGTCGATTAATATTTTCGTTAGCCGTGTGGGGTAGGTACGCCGCAGTGTTGAAATAATTATTTTTCTGTGTATTGTTTCTGTTTTTTTACGAATTTTTCAGGGTCTCGGGACCGTGGGAGTCGTCGTCGTCGTCGAATAGCTCGCGAGAAACCGGAGAAAATCGATCGTCACTGTATCTATTCGCTAACATGTATATTGTTATCCTACGCGTATATTTATACGTTTGGTGTGTGTGTTTTTTTTTTGTGTATTTAAATAAACCATATAGTTTTGACGACAAATGACCGCCGAAGCGGTGACGTTGATTGTTTTGACTTTGTCGCACGTTCGAGTTTTTTAATATCATATTATATACCTCGTCTGGTCCGTTCGAAACGCACGTTCATTTCGATTGGTTTGCAATGACATCGCGTTGGGGAAGACGAGACACGAATTCGCGATTGAAAAATTCATCGCATAGAAGACTTACGTATAATACAACGAGACCGAGCGACGCACGACCGAAAACGTAACTTTTAACGACATTTAAGATCGGAAACCTTCGCACTATTAAGACGACGGACCGGAGATCCCCGAACGATCGTCATCGTAATAAAAAAAAAAATATAATAGGCATCAAAAACAGCGTAAAAAATACCCTGGCTCGATAATTTCAATACCCTCGGCGAAAGCACGCGAGCTATCAATACGTGAACGATGACAGCTTACCAGCTCTGTGAAAAATTAGAGCTGGTTTTTACCGAGTTCGCGTTTGAAACGATAGTAATATAATAATTATATGGGCAACTCGTTTTCATAATAAATAATAATTTATATTTCGAATGCGAGGGGAAGACCGTAGAGGATTACCGAGAGGGAAGACGAGAGACGCACTACGAGTGCCGTTTTTGTCGACTAAACAGTCGACGTGCGATGCGAACGTTTGAAATGACCGTGAAACCCGTCGAATAACAATAATTTTAACCACGCCGTGACACGTATAAAATTGAGTTTGTTGTGAATATATTATCACACGTACAGTTAAATGCAATGAGAATGATCAATTCGTGCTTTAAGTTTTTCGAGATATTACATAAAAACGCGCGAAGACGGGTTTTAATAATATTGTCAGTAATAAGAATAACAACATAATAAAATACGCGTATGATTTCTTTGAGCAATTTTCCAATGTATTTTGGAGGACCGTCGAAACACGGGTCCTCTCCGGAGATCCCTAGTCAAAATAAGAGGTACGAGTGGCGATAATAGAAATAATTACATTATCCTTAAAATAATAAAAAAAAACGAAACGAAACGCGTATAGAGGAGTCCATCCGCAGCCTGGTAGATTTTCATCTGCTCTGACGGAATTATTATCTCTGCACGGTGGACATGCGTTAGTAAGTGTGATGAAAACGATCGGCTTTGTACGGACTGTTATGCGCGCAATGCGGCGGATCTGCGATTATTTTTTACGTCGCAATCTATATAATGAACCCGGCGAAATCAATATCTCTCGAAAACCCGTTGCCCTTATTAATATTAAAAGCTGTAATATTGGTAAACGTTGATGGCGTGCGTATAACTTTCAAGTAGATAGGTACCCCCCGCGATTATATTACATTGCACATGCCGTCAATTTGTGCGCATAATACAACCCGGGGGGGTAGCTTTCGACATGCTATCCAGTCGTTCTGATTGTAATTGAAATTCCCAAAACGACAATAGTCTTAAATAATGATTTTAATTGTTTTTTTTTTTATATTTTATTTCGACCGAAAGACACTCGCTCTGCCCGCGCCTCTTCGCGCCTGCGTCTACGAACGAGTCGGGCCTAATGAGAACGATTAATTTCCAACGTCGAAAACATAGGTGCGTCCGAAAACGAAACGAAAAGGTATTTCCCAACGGTGTCCTTACATAAGAGAAAATAAACTGCGTTTTTAATAATTCCTGTACACGTTCTCTGTGCACGCTAAGCGTGAGCGAAGAGCATAAAAGTCGGGTTTTAGTTGGACAGATATAAATGTGGGCAACTGCAGTGTTTCGGAGTGGATTAGGTCGACTTTCGGCCGACGAAACATGTCGATTTCGTCTCGAGATCATCTCGACGATGGCGCGACCTCGTGAAAACGTTTTTGGCGAAAGTGACATTTGCGTGAAAAAACGCGATCGACATTACCGTACCGATTCCTACAAGAAATCGCGTATACGACGAACGGACGAGAAATGAAACTGAAAAAAAAAAACCGTTCGAATCGATCATATATTTTTAAAGACTAACAACCTAATGTTTCACGGTTCGGTACATTATGCGATCGAAATAAAAACTATAACGTGTGTACCACGTGCGATATAATCTTATGTAAATGATTTCGTGTCGCAACGACCGTCTTCGAAGCCTCGAAGGTGTGAAATTTCGAGATATTAGGAAACCTATAAATTATGTCGACGGCGACATTTGAACATAAAATATAATAAATATATATATAGTGTTTCGTCCTCGTGTAATACTATAGGGGTAGAAAGGTCGACGAAAACGTTACGGGTCAGGTCGTCGGAATAATATTTAATGCCGTGGCCGGAGTGTATAGTTTACACAAATCGTTATCAATCTGTGCGCGCGGTGTAAAAAACTGAAATCTTCCTCTACGGCCGTCTGTGCTGCAGCACGCGATACAAGTCTGTCGACAATTAGTGATGTGTGACAACTGTGTTATACTAATGGCTGAAATTCATCGTGGATTTACTGCACGTGCCGTCGATTAACCGGCCACTGTATACGGTAAAACGGCGAGACGCCGTCGAGAATAAAATACGGTCGGAAACAACAAGTGATCTCATATAATCGGATGCCTACTAGCAACGAGACGGCGACATTTTATCGCTATAGAATTTTTAATAAAACGAAAAACGCCAACGCGTTTTTAGATTCCCGAAAACGTGCATCCTGCATAGGTTCGATTAGGGGAGACTTGTGAATTAAAAATCAAAATCCCAATAGTGTGAACGCGGAAGGTAGGACATTTCGTCTCGACGAAATCGACGAACGCAACGATATGAAAAAGAAAAAAAAACTCAAAGAGAAATAATAGCGTATAAACAACAGTTTTGTTATCGGGACTTATCTACGTATAAATGTTTATCGTTGTTATACAGCTTATAGTTTTTTTTATCTATTACACATCGTCGCCTAGTAAAATAAATGTTTTTCGAAGCGAACAAACCGTTCCGACGCGACTATTCGTTCGCGCGAGATTAGAGATCGTATACGTATACCGTATTATGAAAAAACTACTATACTACTATGCGAGGAAAATTCTATGATATAATAATTATGAGAAACGCGAAAAATTCGCGTGTTGAAAAAAAAATCCTTTACTCTCCTTCATCGGCGCATCGAACTATGCAAGTCGAACGGGGTAACGGATGAGGACGGGGTGGACGTCGTACCCCGTGCGAGTCGGGATAAAAACCAAAGGGGGCTGCGGGGTGATACCGTCACGGCGCACGCGATCTGTGTCCCGCGCGAAACGGCGATGCTGCGCTCAGCTGACCGACTGCCTACCTACCGCCTCCGTCGACGTACTCGCGGGTTCGCGGCCACGGTGGCATTGACCCTAACTACTGCTGTCCGTATTTTATACAGTAAAGTATAAATATTGTATGCATATATTATTATATATACACGATCAGGAGTGGAATGACACCAAATTTACGCCCCGGCGGCGATTTGTTTAAAATGGTAAATTAAGAAGCCAGAGATTTTTTTTCTCATATAATAGAATTATTCTGCGATCTGCAATTATTAAGCGTTAAGAAGAAAAATGTTTGCCTCTAAATAATTATTTCGTACGAATTCAACGAAATGGAACTATATAATGAAAGCATGGAAAACCGTTAAGCAATCACTAAAAACGTGTGTTAAATGTGATTTTTCGATAATGTTGTGACATTTCATACAGTGTTTTTGACATTTGAACGTGAATAAACGGTATATTTTTAACATTCATTCAACCTTAAAATTATTCACACTGATATGCACCACTACATGCAATGTGTGGTTAGACTGGTTAAAACCAAAAGTCGGCGCACAAAATTTTTATTTGATCGGCACAAATTAAAAAGCATTGGCTCTAATATAAAAAGTGACCCAGGTGGCGATCGTCGCATCGCTACTCGAGTCAGTCCACTCCTGTATACTATTATCTAGTGGCGCAATCGGGGCATTTTACGGAACAGTGGCACAACTATAATTTATTTTCGAAGGATAGAGTATGAGTTTGTAAAAAAACAAACCGTCTGCCGGTACGATGGGGATTTATAAGACGTAAATTCTTAGGATACCAGAATACATTTCTTAACCTTTTATCGAGATGAGTCATAATTGAAAACGATCAACGTATTGCAGAATAACTATACCTAATCGGAATCGAATTTCGCGGCGAAGATAAATCGTTAAAAAATGGAAAACAAAAGAAGACGGCGTGTTCGATTCAAGCTTGAAAAACAATGCGTTGCATAATTATATCCGTAGGCTATAACAGCCCCGAGAGATTGAGCAATAGTCTTAGTCGCACAACCTGAAGTTGCAGTGCGCTAGCGAAAGGAATACAATGGCTATGCCCAAAAATACTTTTATCTGCAAAAAATATGACGAACACCATTCAAACGTGGACAAAATAATCCGACGCGAGTGAAAACTCACGGTAAATGGCCCCGAAACTATTGTAAAGGTATATTTTAGGCTACATTGTAGCGTTATATTAGAGTTGCATTTGCGCCCGGGGCGATACGATCGTATGGGAAATGAATAAGTGTAATAATTACAATGTTGCATAAAAAAATAGAAAATAAATAAATAAAGTAATTATATAACGGTTAATACTCATAAATAATAACAAAATATTGTTAAATACGATAAAATTATTTCAATACAAACTATTAAATATTATATTTAAACGATATTATAATCTTTACAGCCGGTGATGATTTTTAATCGAAACCGGTCGTGACTTTTTCGCACTCTTTATTACAATACTCGAGGCGAGACTTTTATTTTATTATCGTTTAAATATGTTTAACAGTTTGTGTTAAAATAATTTTATATACGTTCAATAATATTTTGTAATTACAATATTATGTATTCGCTAAAAAAGATTGAAAGTCTCCCCGCGCGCAGTGTATACGTATTATAATAACTACGTGTATTACGCACGGCGAAAAGGGATAGTGTGTCTGGGCATGGGGTCGAGCGACGCTCACCGGCCACACGCGGAGGAGGGTATGACGCGCGCGCAAGCGTCTCCGCCGGTCGTCACGACAACGCCGCCGCCGCCGGTAACTCGCGTTTCGCGCGCGGTCCCTTCGAAAATGGATTTCCCGGCAGCGGCGAAACGCCTCTTCTAACCAGATGCCGTGCGACGACGACGACGACGGCGACGACGACGGGGATAACTCTCTCTCTCCTCGTCCCTTGCCGACCCGGCCCGCAGGATAAATCGCGCGCGAGCCGAACTAACCTCAAATTGTCGCGCGTCCTTCGTGCACCGCTGCCCCGCCAGGACGCTAAACGCTACTTCGAATCCTACGGGGTCGCCGACCTCTGTTGGAAAAGTTCGGAGGGTTCTCTCTCTCTATCTCGAAATATAAAAGAGAATAATTCCTATCGCAGTCGCAGCTCGCCGGAGGGTCGTATTATATGCACGCTCGTTAAAACTATGTATACGCTCGTCAAAAAACACACACACACACACACACGCTAATGGGAAGGTAAAAACGACTCGTTGTGCTGCCTGTCGCGAGCACACTTGTTGTATTATTATTATTACAGAGTAATATTATAATATTATAAACGGCCAACGTCGAGGAGATTTGAGAATTATTATTATGATAATATACCATGTGTAAATTGTTATGTCGCGTCATCTACATCCCGCGAACGTTCCCTTTCTTTAGATTCCCAGTAAAACGGCGATTGTTTTTTTTCCAGAATACAATTACGTGACGTTATAATATATGGATACGTCTTTCGAATTTTTACTATAAACATACGCGTTGTTATAATAACGCGGATCTTCGGATATTACCATCATCGGTCGTTTCAAAGAACCGCGTTCAAACCGTACAGTTCTCCGCGACGTGTGGAAATGACGTATTTCCGCGGCCAAATGCCGACGGACACGCCGACGGGAATTGTTTTTAATTCGGCGAACAACGCACCATAGTTCAGGCCATAGTCGGTAATTACACGTTTTATTATGAATATTATCGGTCTGGATACGCGCAAAGTATGTATAATCGGGTCGAAAATACCGCGGTTAACCCCCGGAGGGTTGAGGTCGAGCCGTTCGAGGTCGGCGGTGGTGGGAGTGCGGCGGCGGCGGCGGCAACACTGTGCAGTTTTTTGACGCTTATTCTCGCGTAAAGCTGCGCTTGGCAAGGCAATGAAGTACCGGTTTATTGATCACGAAGGAAAAAAAAACACCCCCCCACCCCCGACGGTGCAAATAAAAGACCTCTATTGTGTTCTCCGGCCGTAAGTTTATTATTAATAGTTTTTTTTCCGCCACGCGGAAACGCGTGTGCACGCTCGCGCGGTCGCGGCACAACGACGACGGTGTAAAATATGTATTTAATATGTATTATATACGCGTCGTCGTGTGCGCTCGATTAATTTTGAAAAGATATAAAAGGTGTGCGCCGTGTAAATCGCGTGCAAAACAATTTCCAACAGTCGTTGGTTTATTCGCGAGTCCTTATTATATAATATTAATGTACGCGCTCGGATTTTGATATTAAAATTTAATTGAAAATAATAATCGGAAAACCTCTCCGGCGCGCGCCCAACGTAATATTCGTATACGAGTATTAAATTCGAAGACGCTTTTGAAACGCGCTTATAGTCCGTCGCGTACACACTCGACCGACGCCCATCAGAGTTTTACGATTCGGGCGACGAAAAACGGCAGAAAAAAAAAAAAACTCCGAAAAGGGTGTGACCCGAACGGGGTAGGGGGGGCTCCCGGTTTATGCGTGGTGTACTGCGGCTACGGCGGCGGTGGCCGGCGGGAGAAGACGGAAAGAACACGATTTTTTCATTACGCTAATTCGACGGTGTATTCGACACGAAACGCGACGGGGAAATGGAAAACAGGTGGCCGGAAGAACGCGCGCGTCACATCGGAAAAGTTCGGTCGCGCGAGCACTGCATGCACTCGTCTCGACCGGCCCGCCCACCCGCCCGCCTCGTACGAGTATAGACCACCATTTACACGACCCTCGTTTCACCCATGTTACGTGCGATAAATAACGCGTCGTATTTTCTCCGCGCGCTCAAATCGTTTTTTTTTTTTTTTTCCTATTCATGCGCGTTTACCTTCCGCTGCCGGTGTGGGTCCGTCGTCTTCCGTAGTCCGCGGCCCGAACGCCGCCGGAGCTCCGTCGTCGTCGTCTCCCGTGTGAATCGAAACTGCACCGGTCCGGTCCGGTACGATGGCGATCGCGACGTCGGCGGCCTGTAAACAGAATTTCGCACGGTTCAATATACGTACATTCACATGTGGTAAAAAACTAACATTAAGCTAAAGTTCGCGTCCGCGCGCGCGCTCGCGAGACGCACTGTTTATCGGATAAGTGCAAGGATAATATTAATAGCGATATGAAACGCGGACTGCTAACGACGCGGCGCGTCGCACGTGCGCGATTGGCGTTCGGCAGGACGGGAGGAAGGAAAGGACACGTCACAGGAGCGCGGCGGCGAAAACATCGTCGAGAACCGGAAACGCGGCGACGAAATCGCCGCCGACACGCGCGCGTGCATCGCGGACAGTCCGAATAATTATTATTATTATTATTACATTCACGTAATAACCGCTCGTAAAACTCCTCTTACTGTGCGCGGGCTGACGTCCCGTGGTCGCGTGTCCGCTTCTTCTATCCGCCGATCCCAGCAGGTCGATGGAGACGTCGAGGCTTCCGACAGACGACGATGACGGGCGTGTGAACGAGCCTCGGCGCGAGCGACCCCGTCCGCGGTCGCCGTCCGAGTCACACTGGAAACGTTTGCAAAGGAAACGCGACGGGGCCGCCGTCGGTTCGCGTGGAGACGTCGTGCCCGGTCGCCGTCGCGGTGGTGTACGCGCGCGCGAGGGTGGCCGCTGCAACGCGCGCGTTCGCCCTCCGCCCCCGTCCACCCGTCCCGTCGCCCGTCCACCCGTCCCGTACGTTCGCCGCAACACACTGCAGGTGGAATCAATAGCCGGACGGGTGGCGGGCGGGACCGCGACCGCGGCGTCGACGGTGGTGCGGTACTTTTCCCTTTTATTCGCCCTTCCTCCTGCTCCTCACCCTCCGTCTCTCCGCCGCCTCCTCCTGCTTCTCCTTCTCCTCGCCTCCGTCCTGTCCTACTCCTTTTCGCGTATAATACGCGTATATACATACACGGGTGGGGGGAGAAGCGCGGCCACACCCTTCGGGTACACGCGCCGCGACCCCCGCACGCCGGCTGTACACATAGTATATACCTACAGGGTGCGGAGATCCGACGAATGTGCCATAACTTTTTTCCTGTCCGATATAATTGTGTACACCTATTTCGAAGTTTTCTTTTCCTGCCTAATATAGTACTCATATACTGTGATTCGGACAGACCCTACGGGGTTGTAGTTTTTTTCCATTACCAATTATGAAATTCTGTCAAAACTAGTTAAACACAATTTTTTTCTCTCGGAATCCTGAATACAGCCGTTATTCAGTATACGGCATCATTATTTCTGAAAACATTTTGTCCTTATGTATGAAAAATGTTCATTGATATTTATCGGTCAGCTTAATTTTCTATATACGATCATTTCTTGGATTTTTCGAAAACTATAATGTCCTTTACCGTGGCAAACGATCATCGGTCGTGTTTAAATGATGACGTTTTTATACATTGACTAGCAAAGAATTAATATATTATACGCTTTATTTTGACACGCTTTAAACATTGTTCGAAAACCATTGACGTAACCTGATTGTTAAACGTTCTTGAAAACGGTATATACAAAACGCTGCGGGCTTTCTAGATTTTTTTTTCATTATTCCGATGTCTTTGTACTCCTCGTGAAAATTGATTTAAAAACACGTTTATTAAAGCGCGGCAGATAAGTGTATAATGACTGTTCAAATAAAAGAAAAGAAAACTTAAAATCAATGTAGAATAAAACTTAAGTTATTGCAACGTTTGCACCCTGTATGCACGTATACATCGACTACGTCGCCCGCCCGCCCACCGGTCGGTCGGTTCTCACTCAGCGTGAATGAAAATATTATGACTGTATACGCGCGCACTTTCCGGCAGTGGCGGCGGTGGCGGTCCCTTCCATTATTCATAATTAATTTTTCCAACGCGGTGGCGACCTGTGAGGAGGGGTGGTCAGAGACGAGGCGAGGGCGAGATTTCGTCGGACGATATTTCGCCAGCGCGGAATCCCTGTGGAGCTCACAGTGCCCCCAGCGTACCTACGTTTATATATATATGTATATATATATATATAATAATGTGCAGTATAGTACCTATGTATATAATAATAATATTATATTTTACGCGTGTAAGACGATACACCGGTGTGTTATATACGTTTATAGGTAAAATATACGGGTAGAAACGGATAATAAAATAATACATTATTATTATATACTTAGCGCATTATAGACACAATATCGTGTGTAGCGTGTAAAACTCGCTGGTTGATTGACGGTTAAGAGACGCGTATATCTGGCGATCACCGTCGTCGTTTACTATTATACATACTCGTAATTAAGTTTAGTACACCCATGGTTCTCAAATGGCGTGTCTCGAATAACGTGAAATGTGTCACCGTAATAAAAAAAAAATCTTCTATTTGTCCATCATCGAAGTATGAATTGATGTAAAAATATTAGATCCATAGAAGGCAAAAATACATTAAATAAAAAATACATTTCCAATTCCAATTTTTAATAAGCTAATTGGATTTATACGATTATATTGATCCTATAACATTTTCAAAATATTTCAATGAATTTTGTGTTATTTGTAGACATTTAACATTTTTGAGCTTTCTTAGATTTTAATGAGTTATAATTTAATTAATTTTTTAATTTTTAATGATAAAACTTTAAAATTGAATACAAGGTTCCTTATAAGTTAACATTATTTCAATGCAAAATATTGGAATTATTACAATAATTGTTGATAAGCGTTTGAAATTTAAATTTTGATCAAATTCTATAAAATCATGAAATATATTGCATATTATGTTGTACTTAAAAATGAATAACATTTTTATTTTCAATTACTTTCAGGTCTGAAACTGTTTTTACGATTCCTTATTATAGCCATATACGTTTCTCCAACTGTTATACCAGTGTAAGCGTATAACAGTGGAAAAATGACAACTTTTCGAACGTTCAAAAATTGAATTTTGAAGAAATCTAGTATTTCAACGAATTTCAATCAAACGATATTTGTCGTTTTGTTCAAATTATTGTTGTGCTTACTTATATCCACACGAATATAGATGCATAGATAAATAAAAACATTTATATATAATATATAATATGATTTAATAGGTTCCTACTGTTCCTAGCTACTAAACTTACATAGAACCAGAGTAAGTGTAACTACTAACTATATATCTCATCAACAAAAACGCATATCACCGCAAATACTAAGTCGAACAAGTCGAGTGAGTACATCGTTAGGTACCTATTTCATATTGTCGCGAATGAAAATATAAAAAAGTCGCTCGAGAATCACATGCAGAGCTACCTACTCATTTTTATATTATCTGCGTTACTATTAGTTAGGTACCATAAACACTGCAGATCGGTTAAGCTCTCGTATACAATTAATACGTTCCTATACAGAAAGTTCCACCGAGTGTTTTTCCATTTGTAGTTAACGCTGCCGAATGACGTCACCCTATATATTCGACGCACAGCTCGTCGAGTCTCAAAGTAAAAAAAAGTTCTACGCCACGCCGCCATCACACGCACACCGCAGACGTGTAACATGCATCGCTGTGCGACAACGGCGCTTGACGCGCTCATTCCGAATAATATATGGCCCCGGTTATAACGACCCTCGTCCGTGATGTGCACATGTCGCGTTTACGATATATGTGTGTGCGTGTGTGTCCGACGTAAAACCTCGTTGTGTATAATATATAATATATTATATTTATGCCATAATCCGGAACGTTAAACCCGACCGATGAGCGAGCCGCACAGAGGCCGATTAACGTCCAAAACTAAACTACCGAAGTGATGATAGAGAATATGAATTATAATTTTGTCGTTGTCCCTCCGGTTCATAATCACGACGATTTGAACATTTTCGATACAAGTAACTAATGTTAATTAAATGCGTTTGAAACACATTCAAACGAATTAAACAAGTGAGATACAACCATATATAGACGTACGCAGATTTTAAGTTCGAGGCGTGGCAGTAAAAAATTAATTAATTAGGTGAATTTGAGCAATTAAAAAAAAAATAAAAACCTAAAAACAGTAAGGGTAAGAGGTAACAAATAACAATGCTGGGCTTTAACGAGTTAAAAAGTTAATGTTTAGTTACTTTTAACTAAGTAACTTAAACAAGTGACATTTATTAAATACGAGTATATATATATATGTATATCTTCTATCTATATGTATGAAAATCAAATGCCGTATGTATGACATCTTATCACTCGAGATCAGCTCGACCGATTTGGCTGAATTTTTTTTAGTGTTTGTAACGTTAGAACAAGGTTTTATGAAAGAAAATGTTTAGAAAATCTACCAGAAAAGTCGGAATTTGGGTTGTTTTTGAAATCTAAATATGAATTGTCACAACAACTATACAATAAATAAACTAGGAATAAATCTCTTCAGGATTTTTTGAAATCGGGCCGATTTAATGGTTTTATAAAGTTAGTATTAACATGAGAATCTTTCTGGATGTTTTACTGGATCACTTTTTCTTTAAGAATACGAATAATGATAATTATTTGCATATTTAACATCAAACCCTGAGCGACGCCCGGGTAACGCTGGCTATATGCAATTAATGTATGTTATATAATTAAATATAATTACACAGAACGTTAACAATCATCCGAACTCCGTGGGATTTTTATTCAATGACACCCTATAATGACAGCCCGGACGATACGGGAGATGTACACGGTAATCAAATGTATAGGTACTCACGGGACGTCCGCCATCTTTTCTTTCTCGGCCCAATTTCACGTTTGATCTACGACGCTGTTTTCGAAATTTCGAACACTTCACTCACGTACGGTTTTATTTCCGTCGCACCGCGGCGGTGGCAATCGGCGACAATCGAGATCGAAAAAAAAACCGTTCACGCGCTGACGATTAACGGACGACGATAAAATACGCGAAAAATACGGCACCATTACGCGACGACGATGACGACGGCGACAACGACGGCGAGAGACTAAACGGCCTACGGGTAACGGTCGCAGAATAAAAATAATCGTAGCCATTGACCGTGGTACCAGCCCGGTAATATCTGTTCGATACTCAGGTACCGTGTGTCGAGTATACCAGCCCGTATACCGAGGTAAGTATACACCGGGCCCGACAGACGACGACCAAATCGTATACCGCATAGTACCCAGGTCGCCGCGAAACCACGACCGCTGTTCCCGAGTTCGAAAACGCGGTCAAGAATGCTTTTTTGAAAATTTTGCCAAAAATATAACAGTCTTAAATTCAGTTTTACTTTCGATCTAAATTAACTTTCAATAATAACTTCAATTCAACATTTTTCAAGCTAATCATACTATGTGTCACTATTTATTTTTTTTCATTCTAACCATACATGATTAGCACAACAATTAACAGACATTAACACAACCAACATAGTACAATCCAGATTTTATTGTTTAAGATTAGTAATTTCAATTTGTTACCTATATAGTGTACAATTATTTTATTACTTAAGCATGTAAGATAATTGTTATTTAGGCATAAATATATTTTTTACTTGCATATGCGATGAATTATCATAAACATCTTATATAATATTTTTGTGTTTGAATACCATTTCATTTAAAATATGTTTTCAATATCGACTTATATCTATATAGTTACATAATGCTTGTGTACATTGTGTAGAATAATTTAAATTTATTGATTTTTTTTTAAATTATATTTTTTGTTTTTTTTTTATCATTTCATTTTTGTATTTTATTATAAGGTATTACATCTGAAAAAATATTTTTTCACTTTTTAAAATTGTAAAAATTGTAGAAAAACAATTGTACATCATTAACTTAAAATAATGACTATCAATTTTGCTTTAAAAGTAATCAATGATTGTTTGTTTTTAATTTGTTATAATTAATTAATTTATATGTTACCGATTAATAATGCTGAAGATGCTGATGAAGAGAATAATACTGATTAAAGATAGAAAATCGATTTTATTTTTAATTGTTCGACCTGGGATTGAAAAAAGCAATGGCCTGCGGAGATTATGGTCGGATGAGAGATACAAATAACTGATCAATGGTGAATAATACATTAAAATTCGAAACCAATTTACCGTTGGTTTTCTTTTTGTTATAAATTGAAACTATCATCAATGAAGGGTTATGGGTTATGTATTCCAATATATATTATTTATTTCAATACCCGAGTATATAATATTAAAATAATTGTTATTCGTGACACAATATTGTATGATGGAATATCATATTATTATAATCTTGACACGGTTAATTTACAGCACTAAATTCGTAGTGAATAGTGAAAGCTATTAATTTTTTTTTATAGTTTTTTATTCTTGTCGAACCGTAACGAATTCCGAGTTTCTGACCAAGCAGATCGTAGGTATATAAATCATGTTACAGACGGCAAACTTGTACTTTTTAAAAATAAACGGTATATTTTTGATAACGAATTTTTTCCGACGACGACTCTTATCAATATTATCAATTAGAAGTAATAGAAGTTGAGCACACGTACTTCGTAAATGTTTACTCACGGCCATAAGCTATTGAATTTCGTGTCTTTGATACAAGTTGGTAATTTACGCAGGTGTGGATTTCAGACGAGCGCGTGTAATTTCATTAAGTCCTCACGCCCCGGATTTAAAATGTCCGACGAGGTGCAAAAAGCCTCGTCCGCTTTGCCCGGTGGTGATACGATTTTCGGTAAGATTCTCAGAAACGAAATACCATGCAATTTCATCTATGAAGACGATCGAGTGAGTACCTGTAATTTATAGCCAAACGTATTATTTTTATTTATTTTATGATTGTTGATAAATGATAATTAAGCAGAATTTCAGAGGTACCTTTCAGATTTTATTACACAAGGGTGAGGATAGGTTATCTATTTCACTAGGCCATTGTCTACCTAAAAAGGTCTTCCTGATTCAAAACTGGCAACTGTGTTCCCTGTACGCTTTATCCATTGGTCACTCCATCCTCTTAATTAAATAAGATACAATTTTGAAAAAGAACCATATTCTAAAGCTTAAATCTACTTCTTTACTACACCAATATGATAACTAAAACTTTTTAGTCATAATTTCATTATTTTTTACATGTCTGTTGAAATAATTAATACATTTATTAATTTTAAATATTACAGTGTGTTGCATTCCATGACTTAAATGCTCAAGCGCCTGTTCATTTTTTGGTGATTCCAAGGAAACCAATTGAAATGTTAGCTGCTGCTGATTGTTCAGATGAATCGGTAATTTTTTTTATTTACTTTTGTTTGTAACGGGCTTTTCCTTTTAATATGAATATCCATTAATGATAATACTATATATATATATAATATGTATATTAGATGATATTATTAGATTTATTTTTGATTTCAGTTACTTGGACATTTAATGTTGGTTGCGAGTAAAGTAGCTAAAGAACAAGGATTAAATGATGGTTTTCGATTGGTTGTCAACAATGGAAAAGATGGTGCTCAGTCTGTTTATCATTTACATTTACATGTTCTTGGTGGTCGTCAACTACAATGGCCCCCAGGCTAATAAATATTATATTAAGCGAATATTAATTTGTACCTAATTGTTAATATTTACATATTGATGTATTAGTTTGTCAAAAATATTAAAACACAATTATATATTAAATAATGATTATATTTAATTCTTGAAAAAAATCTCTTAAACTATTCCAAAATAGACTGTTTGCCATGCTATATCATTTTTTCTTCTCGAATTTTAAAATGTACAATATTTTCAAAAAAAAAACAAATTGTGAAATAAATATAAATGTTAGTCTAAATTATTTTCGTAAAATGTCAGAAAATTTTACAACTTGTTTATAGAATTTAACTCTTATTTTTTAATATTTTAAATTAAAATTTAATACATTTATATAAAATGAATAATACAATAAAATAATTCACAGAATAGTTTAAATTAAGTAAATATTTATGCGATGAATAAAAATTTGATATTAAATTAATGAAATTTAAAGACAATAATAATTATAAGTGAAACAGAATTATTTTTTATGAATGCAATTCTTACTCTTACTCATAATAAGCAAAATCAATCAAATTTATTTTTAATTATTTTCATTACAAAATCTATTTATTATTGATATTCATTTATATGTTCAAATTTTCTATTTTATTGTTATTTATAAAATTATTAATGTTATAGTAAACGTATGATTGCTTTAGTTTCAGCTGTTAGTAAAATTATTGATGATTTATTATTATTTGTAAAAGTGAATTTTCATTCACTATCCCGTACACTATAAATTTTGAAGTTTATTCACTAAATTCACCATTCGTTTTATTCGCGATTCCATTTTTCGATTAACTTATAGCATATCTGAAAAAAATATTAGAATAGCATTAATATTAATACCTACACTTTCGTTATAATAATATTTCGTTTTATGAATGAATTGCAGGATTTTTTTCTCAGAATAGTACTTGTGATTAAGATTAACATTTCCAGAAAACATAAATTATATAAAATACAGTTATTAAATAATAACTAAAACTCTCTTACAGAAACTAAGCAAAAGAGTTCCTAATTTATTTCTGACTACCAAACACGCTAATATCTCTTCTTTAGTCTATTAGACAAAATATAATTTATCTTACTAAAATAATTTCATATATTATCGAAATAACAAAAACACAATAGAGAACAATATAGTCATCTCTTCCATGTATAATATTATCGTATTATAATTTATAGTATAATATAAATTAATTAAACTTATATAGAATGTTATTTTATCTGCTGAACGAGACAATGTTTCACTTAAATCCCTTTGAACATTATTTCTCTTACTATACACTTGTTTGCATGTGAAGATCATATTTTTCCCAACACTTTTCACCTACAAAATTATGACACCACTAAAATTATATTTTATTATTATTATATTTATTTGTATCGTCATTGCTTCTGTTTTATTGTTGGTCTCGCTCAAGATATTACTAATAAAAGTATATTATTAGGACTATCACTTTCGGGACACTTATTGCCCATGTAATCAATATATATGAAGTGCATACGTCTATAATATAATATAAATTAAAAATCCTAATCCTAATAGAGCTAATCTTTCATCACTGAGATGAACAGAATCCTAAAAAAACAATATTCTAAAAAAAATAATGAGTACATTATTATCTATCCCATTGTCCTTTAAAATGACCGGCTGATAAGAAGTGGATATCAGTACTTGATAACAAGATAACACCATATTGACTCATTGAAATTGACCATAGTCTGTGCTGTGGTTGAGAAGACTTACAATTTAATAAAATACCATAGTCGAGAGAACTTACCTTACAAGTTGCAATCAAAAAATCTGCGTTAATGTGTTGAGATAAGTTGGCTGTACTTTCTGTATGAGATATTAAAGTTACATAAGGTATACTATTCGGCATAAGTTATTTTTACTGTTTTGACTTAAGTTGCCTGTTGTCCTTCAGCCCTATTTATTAATTTTACGATAAAATTTTAAATACATTTTATTACCATGCTTTTCAACATTGCCCAAAGTTTATCAAAGACAAAAATCTTTACAAGAAAATTTAATACAAGCACAAGTAACTACAATTTATTATTTTGAAAAAATTGATTTTATATTATGTAATCCATTGTCATTGTAGTTCGACGCAGTATTATTAAAATTCAGGACCAAGAAGACTTCAATAAGCATGTTCTCCAGAGCAAGGTTCCTGTGGTGATAGATTTTTTTGCTACGTATGTATATATTTATGTTATATTATCTTACAGTTATAGATTGTGATCTTTTTAATTTAAAATATGGTAGATTTCTTTTAAATACACATTTCAAATAAATACATTTTTCCATAGATTTTCTTTTGAAAATTTATCACCTGATAAAAATTTAATTTACACATAAATAATAAATTGAAATCGAAGATTGATTAAATGTCAGATGGAATTTTGTGATGACATTATTTGTAGTGTTCTTGTGATATTATGATCTAACTTAAAAGTAACCGCTAGGAAAAGCCGACCAGTGTTTGACTTGGAAAAATTAATATATTATATTAAAACAATAATACCATCATCAAAACAATACATTTGTCGTTCTTATAGATAACAATATTTAAATAACTTATTAGATTGTGAATGAAGCGGGGGCTTTATTAATTTTACTATGATGTGTTTTTTTTAGTGTGTTCCTTATGTATTCTTTTTTATTAGTTTATTTATATAACATAAAAAATAATAAGAATAAATGACAATACTCACGAGTTTTTCAAAATTATAGATGGTGTGGACCATGTAAAATGCTGCTTCCTCGAATTGAAAAAGTTATAGAAGAACACAATGGTGCAATTAATCTTGTTAAAGTAGATATAGATGACAATGCTGAAATCGCTATGGAATATGGTGTAAGTACAATCATATAAAGTTAATTTATCTGTTTAAAAATGATTAGTACCTTTAATTAAAGAATCTGTATTCCTACGGACCTCTGTAAATATAATTTTTGAATACATGGACTGTCTTGAGTTAATCAGGAAAATAATGTGTAATATTAAAAATTATAAATAATCATATAATTTAATAAAATTTGGAGATTTTTTTAAATCATACAAATATCTATCATTTATGGTACAAAAGAATTATAAATACAAAAATGTTATTAATATAGGGGGGGGAGTTACTACATTTCTGCAACAAGTTCTGATATTTCAAGCTCATTACAGGATAACTTAGGCGCTGTTCAGATCTATATTTTGCAAAAGGTTTCTATACTTATTTTCAATCTATCGAGCCCTAATAAGAAAAAAATAGTTTAAGCGACTTTATAGGAACACGAAAAATCATAGTAAAAATTTAATATTTGATGAAATTTAATGAGAATTACTTGTATATGTTTTGATCTGAAAAAGTTTGGATTAGAAAATGTATTAAAATCACAATATTGAATTAATTATGGTGCTAACAAAAAAAAAATCAATAATAAGCAAATATAGCTTACCCTTTAAACCAATGTTGTTTACAATCTAAAATGTCACTTACATATCTCACCAATTTTGGTAATTGTATATGTGAAGACATGATTCAACATACCTTATTTCTTTCAACAAAATTGGTCAACAAAATTGGTCGATTATAAAATGTTTACATTGAAAACTAGACATCCCTGTTAGATACAGCGTAAACAAAGGAAGAATTTTTATAATCCACCTTTCTTTTGTGACAAAAAAAAATAATTATTAATATATAATATTTTACATTACTATAATTACATAATTTCAGACAGTAAATGAGTAAAATATCAAATAAAATTTCTAAATAAATTGAAAATTAAATTAAATAGCAGTTTTTTTTAAAATTATTTTAATTTTATATTGTTAGTAATTTATCATACTTATTTTAAAAATATTTATTTTGTTTAAAAATGTGTAGGTTTCTGTGGTACCGGAATTAATTGCAATTAAGGATGGAAAAGTTCAGGGAAAAATGATTGGATTACAAGATGAAGATAAATTGAAACATTTTGTTTCAAAATTAGCCAGTACGAATGTAGATAAAAATTAATAATTCTGTGTCTATGAAATGTTATTAAATTTTAAATTTAATAAATTTATTATATTTAGTTATATTTGCAATATGAATCATATTTATTAACAATTTATAGATATTGTTTTTTATCAACCAAACATTTGTATGATAGTCCTTGCACGTTGATATTTATTTGTTTGAGATGAATTTAATTCTTGTTCCTCGTCATTAGAAGTTGAAAACTCTGCGACAAGGTTGTTGGCAGTTTGAAGTATTATATCACGACTTTTTCCTTCAATAGTTTGAAGGTATTCTACTAAAATATTAAATTCCTCCTTAGGGACCTGAAACAAAGTATAAAAATTTGATTATTTTACGATATATTTTTTAATATTTATTCATGCAACCATATTCTTAATGATTATAAGTACATATTAATTTTTCTGCTATGTGACCGCCAAGGTCAATGTTCAAATTTTAGATTTTTGTAACTGTCGGTGCTCATAGTCGATCATTATAACCATGCTATGTGACCCCCAGCAACATTGATTATAATTCCTATGATGCTGCAGCAATGATCTTTAAGTATGCATCGTGGCATAAAAGATATCATGATAATTATTCTTTTGGTTTAAAAAAATAAATATTTATATGATTATTTGTGGAAAAATATAGTAAAATCTTCTTATGATGAATTTTTTGTCATCTTGAATTAAACTACAATATCCTTGAAACTACCATTACACTCAATAGCATTTTACTCTCTATGTAAAATCAATCATTTTTCGTAATCTCGAGTACACAAATAATATTTTACCAAGGTAAGAACAGAAAATTGTGCCGTACATTCAGTATAGTGATTGTGATTATAAAATTTTGATATTCAATTATGGAATTATGAAAAAATGAGGATGATCCCTTATTTGGACATCGATAAATGTTTATTAAAATGGTTTACTGAGTGCCAAGATAAAAACACCATTAAATAGAACAATTTTACTTGAAAAAGCAAACAAATATGCACGACAACTAAGAAACACTCATTTTAAAGTAGTGGTTGGCTTAAAAATATACTGCAATATCCAATTTGGAAGACAAGTAATACAAAACAAACTTTAATGACGGATTTTTTTAAAAATATTAATTTATTCAATATTTGAAGTATTCAAATTATGAATTTTAATCATACAAATTATTTACTCATTTTATTTATTTTTTTGAAAATTGTATTAAAACCCGATTTCTCAAACTTTTTCAGTTCCCCTTGAGATTAGATATAACGAGAGTCTACTGTATAAGTGTAATAGTATACCAAAACGTAACAATTACTGGTGGGCATATGGTGATTAAAGTGTTTAAAAATGGTAGGTAGGAACAATATCATTCACATATTGATATTCATTTTTAAAATTGGCAAAAAGATGGTTCAAAATGTTTTTATAATATGTATGCACATATGAAAGGTAAGCAGTAATTTCTCAAATAATGCAAGAAGTTCAGATAATTCAAAGGAGTCAAAAGTTAAAATATTGTAAAAAAAACATATTCTTAAATTCAAAATACTTACCAGCACCGAGTCGTAAGTGCTTTTAATCAACCAGAGTTGATAAATTTTTTTAAATTTCCAATTTGAACGATCATTTTTCCACTGCATTAAATATTCAATAGCTCGTTCTTGTCTAGATATACCATTAGCTGCGACCATTTCTTGAGTTTTTTTTGCATTTTTTTGTTTTTTTTTCTTTTCTTTCAACTTTTTGATGTAATTCAATTTTTTCTTTTTGTTTAAACTTACTTTTATCAGTTTACCAGCAGTTGATTTTTCACCAACTTCTACATCAGCTGCAAATGTAACTCTCTTCTTTTTAGAAGGCTGGGAATCATCATTTGTCACTGAAGACTTGCGTTCTTTTTTTTTTTTTTTAACTGAAAATGTTGATACATTTTTGTCAACATTAGTTTCATGGTTAATATTATCAGACTTAATTGACAATTTTAAATTTGTATTGTCAACATTGTCTGCATCCAATTTAGTATAAGAATCGACTTTGGGTTCAGAAATCGAATGTTTTTTTTTTTTCATTGAACCAATGGTGTTCTTGATTTTTTTTTTTAAAACACCTTTGACCGACATCATTTGTCTAAAATAAGTTTAACTAAGTTACTTGTAAAAAAAATACATTAAATGAGAAACTCAAAAGAAAATAGAAGGAAGAGTAATGCTTAGCTTCTTCTAAGGTATATCTTAATAAATGGTCTAATATGCCATAGAAATAATTATGAAAACACAACACAACACCAACTGATTTTGTTAAATGTTACACAAGATAAAGATTCGAGAATGAGAGATAAACGTGATCGAATAGATTACATAAATTACCTATGTATATAAATTTAAGAATGATTTAATTTATAATAACGAATTAATGACAATAAGACATGTGCTTGTTTAGCAATAATATTATTAAAATTTCAATATTGATATTTGATAAACTTCAAATTCAAAATCACAATGAAGATAATATTATCTCATTCACGCCAATGGAGTGAGGTTGAACTGTTAATAGAGTATCACGACTGGTACTATAATGGTCAATGGTTCGTACCCATGGAGTAAAATTACTCGTAATAAACAGCACCTAAAAATCATGGAATAATTCTTAACAACACCGAATTTAGGTTAACTAACACCTGAAGACTCGAAAAAAAAATTGAAAATTTATAATTAACAGTAAAAGTATATCACAGAATAGATTACCACAAAACAGGTGAGTCGTGATTATTATTTTACTCTGTATCAGAGTTGTATTATTTATAACCGCGATTTAATATATGTTTACAATTAATAATTGTGACCGTGGTAAGTTTCTGTGGCCGGCGGTGAGTGCCGTGCCTCTACGACAAGTATAAAATTGCAAGCACGATTATCACGATTTTAGATCAATTTATCTATAAAATTATTGTGATTGCAAGCACGGTCATAGATTATACTTATTTTCTTATTATTCTTATTTTCTTATTGTTCTTTTCAGTTTTATTATAATTATCTGTAATGATAATATATGAGGTTATGGACCCTCCAAAAAAGTATTGATATCAATTCGTGATAAAAACAAACTATTATACCACATCTCTATATCAAGTACTACCAGATGGTATAATAGTAACTATACGGTAAGTATATTGTTTACTACCATGCGATGTTATCATTTACAATTTCATAATAATAAACAACATTGTACATTTTAACGTGAATATTACTCAAATGTAGTTGACAAAGAATTTTTGGTAACGAACGCGTGGTTTTTATATTAACACTGTTCATTTTCATTTTAGTTTTATATTTCATTAAATAATTGGTACTTGATAATCGATCACGATCTCAGTCGCCATGTTGTACTTAGAAGATTTTCTAGAAAGTAAGTCGATTGTTTTATATTTAGAAAAATTAAAACTTGTTGTTACATGGAAATATTTTTTAAGACATTGAACACTTACCACAAGAAATGAGAAATCGCTTCACAGAAATGAGAGAAATGGACTTGCAAGTTGAAAGTAATTATATAATTCTTTTATACATTATGTATCAAAAATTATTACAATGTTTTGACCGTTTGTTTTTAAACGACAAGTTAATATATCGTGTGTTTAAATATATTTCAGATTCAATGGACTGTATAAAAAAAAATGTTGATACATTGTTTTCTAAAGCATCTGATATGAATCCAGATGAATTTGATACTAATTTTAAGGAGATTATAGATGAAGGTGAAAAATCTGTTGAACAATCTGGTAATTTTTTCTCTTAAATGTAATATTTTGAAAAATTATTTATTAAAATTATTGAAATTAGAGGAAAAAGTTCAGTTAGCCAACGATATGCATGAACTTATGACTAAGTATATGCGACGATTAGATCATGAATTACATAAATTTAAAATGGAGTTGGAAGCTGATAATAGTGGAATCACTGGACTTATTGAAAAAAGTAAACATTTAATATACTATAATTGTTGTCAAATTTTTATAGAATTATATTTAATAAAATATTGAATATAATATTCTCTTTTAAAAATCTTAATTTTAAACTGTGATTATTTGTATTATAGGAAGCTTAGATTCAGAACAAAGTAATATTACCAATCAAAAAGAAAATAAGTATCAATTAAACAGATGTCTTTTTGGAGGTTAGCCATTTATGTATTTATTAAATAGTTGAAGCTATGTTACTTTATTACTAGCTTATGCACTTATTATTTTTATTTAATTAGTTAATGCCAGATGGCAAAATGTTCTAAAATGATTATTTTTATTTGATTATTATAGACAAACAAGAAGCCCTTAATAATGCTGGCAGCTCTAAACAAAAGTCAACGTCAACAGCTTCAAATTCTGCTAGTAGTGGAGATGTTGCATCCCCTTCGCAACGTGATACAAGTCCTGCAAATTCTCGAATGGTTCCCTCTTCATTAGCTTATACACTAGGACATATGGGGGCTGGTAGTCCAGCAATTGCAGCAGCAGCATCTCAAGCTATTGTTGCTACTCAACAGGTATATATTTAATTTAATTTAATTATTTTAATATCATTGATATTAAAACAACTAATTGTTTGGCTGTCAAAATTAGGCTTTTCCTTTTAAATACATTGTATTCTTCTGAAACATTTACTTATTAGTTATTTTTTTAAATTTGCAAACCAATTTTCTTGCTATTCTAAATTTTTTTGAATTTGTTTTAAGTTTTAGATATTGAACAGAATAAAGTAGTTTTTATAACCGTTAAATCTAATAATTATCACAATTATATTTATAGTTAAATGAATATAATGTATTGAGTACATTTACTATAGTAAATGAATATCCTATTCCTACTCAAAAATATAAAACAAAATAAATAATGTTTAGTGGTTAATATTCATATAATAATAATAAAGTATTATTAAATATATAAAATAATTTATCAAAACTATTAAATATATAGGTAAGTAATATAAATAAATAGTCTGGAGTATTATAATAAAAATTGTATTATAATATTATAATATTCCAGGCAAGACCTATTTATTTTTATCTTTATTTATATTATTTATATATTTAATAATACTTAATTATTATTGTACATTTTAGTTATAATATCAAATATATTATGTATTTCAGTTGTCTCAAGGCCGTAGGACAGCTAGTCTAAAAGCATCTCTTGAAGCAATTAATTCTGGAGCTACATTAACTGGCCAGATGAGCTCTACTTCAGGTATATTACCATCTGAATTACCAATAGGTAAAGAATTGGCTGGTGTTGCACACTTGGTTAATCCTAATATGGATGGAACAAGAAAACATAGAAGGTAATTAAAATATCAAAATCACGCATGTATGAATAAAAAAAATATAAGTTAACTTTTGGATGATTTAATTTAGACGGGGAGGAACTCAAAATTCACAAATGTCAACTGAAGAAGATGTGGATGAACCAATTGATCCGAATGAACCGCGTTATTGTATTTGTAATCAAGTTGCTTATGGTACAATGGTTGCTTGTGATAATAAAGGGGTAATTAGTAGAAATAAAATGCATTCATTAATATTTTATCATAATGGTGTGTCATATTTATTTTAATGGATCATGTATCTTGTTTAGTGTCCATACGAATGGTACCATTGTGAATGTGTTGGTATAACAGACCCACCAAAGGGCAAATGGTATTGTCCTCAATGTATCACAACAATGAAGAGCCGAAGATCTCGTAAAACCACATAAATGATGAAAAATGAATCCTGTACACCTAGAAATGTGTTAATTAAATTAATTTTTAATTTATTCATAACATATATTGGTTCCAATTTTTTTTTTAGAACATTAAAGTAAGTTAAACAAAACAAATATAAATCTACTCGACATACTTATGTTTCTTATTAATGCTTATATTTTTCATACAATAAATTATATGTAATAAAATTATACATTATCGTTGACTATAAATACTAGTATAATCAATGATATTATTTCATATGTGTTATTTATATTTTAAAGTGTATTAATACATAAACTATTTTTAATATTCAGTTGCTTTTATAAAAATTATGAAGAAATTTTTTTACTGTATGGAAATTTACTTTGTATGAAAGAGTACAATTTTTAAATTAAAAAAAAAATGTATTATATTCAATATTTTGTTTGTATAGTTAAATTACTTGATGATTTTTTCATCAAATTCATTTATATTAAGCATTGATAAAGAAATAAAAACAAAGTAAATGATAGATTTTAAATACATATTGTGTAATTTTGTAATTAATGATTTAATTTACAAAACAAAAATGTCTTTTTATATTTTGAAATATTTACTTTAATAAAATCCAGTAGCATAAACCAAGTTTGCTAATTATTTTATTGCTTCCTTTAACCTTTCCTTATACTTAAATAGAAAAATATTTTCTTTAGAAAAAAAATAGTAAGAAATAAAAGAAATATTTTATATTATTTACATATATTATAGTTTTAAATAAATTATTTCATATATTTAATAATACTTTGCGGGCAGTCAACTGTCTAGAGAGAGAGATACCGCCGTCTCCCCTGTGCAGAAGGCAACGGGAAACCACTGCACAACAATCCCTCTTCCACGTGTACAGTCCATAAGTCTGTCAAACCAACATTACCGCTGTAAAACAAAAAAAATAAATACTTTGTTATAGGAAAAATATTTTTTATCTTTTATAAAAGATTATTAACAAAATCGTTTATTAATTACATTCCATTTAAAAATAATTGTATTTCTGACATTTGTTTTTTTAATTCATGTGGAATAATATCAATGTCTAGTAAATTTAATTGGTTTAAATTCTATTACCATAGGTTGATCTTGGTTAAAATCAATGATGTGCCACTATTTTTGACATAAATTATTTAATCAATGAATAGATTCTTATGAATTTATTTAGAAAAGTGATATATTATATTCATTATTAAATATTCATCCAACAAATCTTCAATATTCATTGAGAGGACATACAAAAATATAAACATATAACAATTAAATAATGGTAGGACAGCTTTAGCTGTGGTAAACAACATGTTTGCACTGTTGTAGACATGATATTATATCATCATAAGCTATAGGTAACTAAGCAGGTAGAGGCGAACTCAGTCGGGTGCTACTGACTCGCCTGGAACCCTATCTCGGACGGGCAGTAGGCAAACCACGACACCATACCGGTCAGGGCAAGTTGAATAATGGATTGTCAGTCAAAAATTGATTTTTTTAATTTTAAACGAAATCAGTAATAATCTTTTGAATTTGAAATATATAATGATCAAATCCTAGGTCTACCTATGTATATAAAAGATTATATTATGTAAATAAAATAAAATAAATTTTGAAGTGTTATGTTACTATAAGGTTAATAAACGTTTTTGCGAATGAATTATTGATAAGTCGTATTAAATATAACATGAACGAATAACGTACTACTACTAAACTCTCAAATAAAAATATTCACTAAACCATAAAAATGTAAAAACTATATTTTAAATCTCGCGGTGTTTGTTAATCTCTTTGACATTGATTCTTCCATGAAAACATTTTGTAGTTTACAATCTCCCGTCATCATTTGTGCCTCATGATATTGCTTCGCCAGGCGCTAACCGAACCCCTCTTTTCCTAACGAGTCCTACGTTTCTCTTTTGATAAACATTATTTAGGTTTTACTCCTCTGATCTATTGGTGAGGCATCGAAAACCGAGTAAGTATTTTTCATCCATTTGAATCGTAATATTTAATGGGTTTGTAGTTGTTACTTTTGTCAAAAGTGTTTAATTTTAATTCGTTTAAACGATTTGTTCACAGAAATGGGCCGTCGTCCTGCAAGATGGTATGTTAAATAGCTTTATTTCAATTTTGTGAAAACAATCACCAATTCATGTCGAACTGCATGTGTCTGGTCAACATTCTTTTAATCTGATCGTCAGACTGATGGAATATTCTGTTACTTTAACATGAATTTTAGCCCAAATACACCATTCAACAACTACTTACAATTTTCTACTGTTGTCTTGATATGTATGTTTAAAATTTTTTTTTCTTTTTTAGTTATCGTTACTGCAAAAACAAACCGTACCCCAAGTCACGGTTCTGTCGTGGTGTGCCAGATCCAAAAATTAGAATTTTCGACTTGGGAAAAAAGAAGGCTCGTGTAGACGATTTTCCGCTCTGCGTACATCTTGTAAGAAACATAAATACGTTTAAAACTATATATTATATCGAGTTTTGCACTCGAGCGATTTTTTTAAATTTTTTATTTAGAAATCCATCTAATTTAATAACTAATAAATATTGGTGCAAAGAAAACTTACTCAAATCATTATTTTTGAGTTCTAATTAAGAAATTTGTGTATTTATCGTTATATCTTTAAATAGTTTGATCAGTGTTCTTGTTAGTATGATAATCTAATACAATAATGCACTTGTTGAATATTACAAATTAAAATTCAATCCATTAAAATCCAATATAATAACAATTTTTTAGCTTTCAAACACGAAAAGTACCTTTTTCATATGAACTTCCCAAGATGATTTTACATTGAATTAGTAGTTAAATCTCTGATTAAAATGTTTTCCTGGATTTCCAATTTTTATTTTAAATGCCAAACGTTTAAAGAAATTAATGCATGAATTTCAGTAATTTAAAATAATAATTTGTTATTTGTTTTAAAATCCTTATTCAAATTCAAGCTTTAAAATCTAAAATATTTCTAGATTAGACACAAATAAATCTAGTTAAAATGAAATACATTTTCAAACTATTTCCTTAAGCCTTTGGTCTTCTTGCTTGGTGGCTACAAGAATTAATTACAGAACTTAAATTAAAAATATCACCCAATTGTTTTAATATAAAACAAAAACTATTATGGATAGCTCTAATGAAATATAGGAATACATTTAAATAAGAATGTAAATATTACGTTTTGTCAGAATTGAGCTAGTGACCTGCATTTGTGAAAGCATACTGGATTTATACCTTAATTCTTTTATAAATAATTTATTAATTTTCTTAGGTATCTGATGAATATGAACAATTGTCGTCTGAAGCCTTGGAGGCTGGTCGTATTTGCGCCAATAAATACTTGGTTAAACATTGTGGTAAAGATCAGTTCCACATTCGTATGAGACTTCATCCGTTCCATGTCATTCGAATCAATAAGATGTTGTCATGTGCCGGAGCTGATAGGTATATAACTATTCTATTTACTTACAAGATCACTTTTATTTGAGTTTAAAATAAACTAACAATTTTTCTCTTTTATTTTAGGCTTCAAACTGGAATGAGAGGAGCTTTTGGTAAACCTCAAGGAACTGTGGCCCGTGTACACATTGGTCAACCGATTATGAGTGTCCGTTCCTCAGACAGATACAAGGCGGCTGTCATTGAAGCTTTACGTCGTGCTAAATTTAAGTTCCCTGGTCGTCAAAAGGTATATTAATTTAATATAACTATTAATACTTAATTAAGTCTTTAGTTGAGTAAAAATGTATTCAATTAACATTTATCTTTCCATTACATTTTTATGAAAGTTTTTGTTTTATTAATTTTTTGTAGATCTATGTAAGCAAAAAATGGGGATTTACAAAATATGACCGTGAAGAGTATGAAACATTGAAAGAAGATGGAAGATTAGCTCCTGATGGTGCCAATGTTAAATTCCGCCCAGACCATGGACCATTGGATAACTGGAGAAAAGTCCAACGGGAACTACTTGCTGTGTAAACCTTTGAGTATTTCTTGTATTGGGAATTAATTACAATTTTTTTTTCTGAAACTAGTTTCTTTTTTTTTATTCATACAAAATCCTTCACAAGAATAAGTATTTTTTAATGCAACATTATCATATGTTTTATAGATGTACTCTATTCCAACATACTTAAGATTAAATTATGGTGTCTTGAATTAAAACATTACTTAAATTAGGTGTGTAGCCCTGTGTCATAGATTAAATATACATAGATAGCTCGTGCCATGTTAAAATATGGCAACCAAAGATTCGGGCATTTTGGACCCCGGCGGGTTAGTACAAATGGACTCCGCGGGATCGTAGAATATTTAATCTATGACCGTAAAGAGATGTCCTGTAATGTTTTTGATCTATGTAGACTTGGGTATAATCCTTCTATGTTATTTCTCGGGTTTGGACTTGTGAAGTTTTCCTGGTTTAATTAAATCTGTGAGATTTATCCTTCGACGACTTGTGCATCAGCCATTGTTGAACATCTAGTTATGAGATATTCGACTGTGATGTAACGATATTTGTATGTTGACTTAGCCCCGGACCGACGGCGGCACCTTCAAAGGTCTATAAAAGTTGTTCTTTTTTTGAGGTGCTGACTCTCATTGTCTGTCACGTAGGCGGTGGTTGTGAATAATACTTTTGATGCCTCGGATTCTTTTGAGACAAAGGTGTTGTATGTGAAAGTTCAGTTAGGTCTGCATTATTGTTGTCTGTTTCTTGTCTGTGCCCCTGCCACCTATTGGTTAATTTCAAAAGTAATAATTGTGGAAATATAGTAATATATATGCATAATGTATAACATATTAATAGTCACCTCATGCCTCATCCACCTCCGCTTTTGTGTGTTGTGCTCTCCCAACTAAGCTGAGATTTATAATTGTCAGAAAAAATGTGTTTTCATTGAGTCATTCTACATTATACACCAGCAATCGTGTATTTTAAATTCATAATATTAGGATCCAAAATTTAAAATTCATTACATCGCGAGAGCTTTGGCCAAAAAAACATTGTTATATCGAGGGGATCAACATACCTTTAATTTTTGGTTACATCACAAAAATTTCACGAGAATGACAGTTTCATTTGGTATTTCGTGGGTTGACTATATTTTTATTAAAAACAAAATTTATATATTTTTAATTTAATTTTAACATCATAGTGATATTAACACATAGTAATATCAAAAGATTTCTTGTTTCACTTGGAATCTAAAAATTCATTAACATTTCTGCTCTAATAATAAAGATAAAATCGATCTAATGAATATCTACAATTTCTCTTATCTATAATATTAAATCGTTTAATTTAATTAATAATAAAAATAATAAAATACTTCATGATCCAAGTTCATAATCTTTTTTTTTGACTGATCAAATCAAAATAAAATAAAATATTGTTTGGAATTAGTGTTTTATTAAGATCTCATTTCCAAATTATCCAAACATTTTGTTAAGTATTTAGCAAAAAAAAAAAAAATAAATAAAAATGTATGTTACAGAACAATTATTAATCATTAAGTACTTAAACGGTAGTTATTAAAAATATATAATTTATATTGTATAAATGCTAAAAATACAAAAATAAAACAATTTTTTTTTTTTAAGAAAATAAATAATTGGTAACAATTTAAGATTACTTCAATATTGTATTTACTACTTTTGATTAATATTTTGTTAATATAAAACATTGTTAAGAAGACATTTGTGAAAAATTAATTTTAAACATCTTAAGGGAACGTCAAGGCAAATTAATTATGTACAAAATAATGTACAGTATGCTGTGAATGCAATTTCTGGCAGTTCATTATTTCAAATAAATATTAAGCAATAAAAATTAAGTAGTTTAGTTGAGACACAAAAATTTTAGAATTCAAATGTTTACTTAAAAGATGATATCTAAAGATTTGTGTACTATATAGGTTTAAACAATTTTTTCATTTTAATCGGCTATGTACTCGTTTAATATTTTTATCAAAACTTAATATAGCTTAGTTAACAAATTAACTTACAATATTGACGCTCACTTAAAGTAAAGTTATTAACAACAACAAAATACCTGATATGTTAATTGAGTGTCAATAATTTTGTTCAAATATACGATTTTCGTACGACTAGATATTAAAATTTAATACTGTGAAAAATATGTTTTAAATGTGAACAGTTAAAATTGACAATAGTTCAGAACACAATTTAATTAAGTGCTGGCTGGTATGTAATCATACTCGTATAATACAACCCACAACTTAATTTGTTAGAGTATGGAACATTTTTTTGATCTTTGTTGTGGCAATCCCTTAATTGGTGGTCTTTCAGATAGTTGAAACCTCCTTACAATACGAACGAGTTCATGGAATGATTGGTCAATATTCATCCCTGCTTTTGCACTGCATTCTATGTAGGGTATTTTCAGTTGCATAGCCATATTTTGTGCTTCTTGTATTGAAACCTAAATTAATACATATATACGTATAAATTAAGTATACATAATGAAGTACACAACTAAATGTAATACAAATAAAACAAACCATTCTTTGACTACTTAAATCTGCTTTGTTTCCAACCATTAACATAGGAAATTCATCTCTGTCCTTAACCCTAAGTATTTGTTTGTGGAATTTTTCCATTTCATTAAAACTTGTTTTATCGGCAACTGAAAAGACTAGTAAAAACCCTTCGCCAGATCTCATATATTGTTCTCTCATGGCACTAAATTCTTCTTGTCCAGCAGTATCCAAAACTAAGTAATTACAATTAAAATTATATTAAACATATTATTAATCATTAATAACAATTAAAATTTTTTATAAAATATTTACTATCTAGTTTTGCTGGGACATCATCAACTACGCATTGCTTTGTATAAGAATCTTCAATTGTAGGATCATAGTCTGCTACAAAATATTTCTAAAACAATAACATTAGATAATTATTTAATAGTATAATACAATCATATTTTTATTTTTTTATTTATCATACTACACATTAAATTATTCTGTACATTTTCAAAGCGGAACTTCTTTGGGGACATCGGGACATATGGTCACATTAGTTTTGTATGACAACCAGGCCAGTAATATCTGCGTACGTTTATGAGTAAAATTCCAAAATAAACAAATTTACTAGTTTCATCAAAAAAATTATAGATGAACAACAAACTTTTGCATTATTTCAAAATAATTTTTTTAGTTTTTTTGTTCAAAAAGAAAACATAATGTGTTTCTTAAATATCATCTGTTTTTAGTGACCTTAATAGTTACTGGATAAAACTCTTTGTTAAAATAATAAATTTATTTTTGCACTGATTTACTACAAATAAAACTCTTTGTTAAAATAATAAATTTATTCATGGCTTGAATAATTGATGAAAAATAAAAACTTATAATTTCAAATAATATATTTCATAATAATAAATCTAATACTCTGGATAAAATATTTATATCCCAGTATAAATGCTAAATAAATATTAGGTGTAAAATATGACTTGAGTTCTTAGTAGTTAAGGATATAAATAGATAAAATAAAATTGTATAATTTTTATGGATGACATCAATGACCCCATTCTACAACAACGTTTCAAATTATATACAAAATGATGTATTTTTTTGGTATGTTACATCAAACATATAATTTCAACAAAAATGTATGAATAATTTGTTATACATAGTAAACCATAAAAGGAGTTGAGAACTATCTGTGTAGGTATAGTGAGTGTACCTTGAATTGGACCCACTGGCAAGGCAATGTCCACACCCACATGTTATGCAATTAGTTGATGCAATTTAACAACACATTTTTGGTAACAGTAACATCCGTTTGATTCATTGATAGTAAAAAATTAAAAATAATCATTGTCTCTTGCATACTTTTATCATTAATAATAATAACTAGTTAATAATTTTAATTAATTAATCATATTTGTATTAATGCATATAGATAAATAGTATATCTCATGTTTATTTCTAATAACTACTAAGGTAATAATTAATATAAATTATTCTTATTAGTTATATACCAATAATTATTGATTAATATAGTCATTTGATTAATTTCATTAAATATGAAATAAGAAAAAAAGAAATAGAATAATAAAAAATTTTTAATAGATAGTTACTAACCCATTTTTAACTTGGGTTTATAAGTATACTTAATTATGTTTAAATAATTGAATATATTATATATAATATCTAACTTAAATGATTTAGTTACTAAATTTTAGTAGATAGATTTATAAAATGATTTTATGTATAAATATACAAGCCATAATAAGTTAATCGGATATTTAATTTTTCAAATATTAAATACTAAATAGATAATATCTTAATTGAACTGTAAAGTAATAAATTTAAAATTTTATTATTTAATTACAAAATAGAGAGAGAATATTTTCAACCGAGAAAAATAATTTTAAAAATAGAAATAAAGAAATGAATCAGGCACAAAAAACATGGGTACAATCTCATAAGTACCTATTTATGACGATATTTATGCACTAAAAAGAAATTTTTACATATTGATGTTATGTAAATTATAATAACTAAAAGATAATATCATTAATAGTTTTCATCATTAATAGTAAATAATTTTAAATATTGAAAAACTAGAAAACTACAAATTTATATACCAACTAAATAAATTATTCTACAATATTAATATATATATATATATATATATATATGTATATATAACTATCATATGCATGATACAATAGTTAGACCCAACACTTATTTGTTCTTTGAAGACAATTTTTCTTGAAGTCGTATGTATATAGTATTATAGGTACCTGTATGAATTGTATAGTGATCGCAGACTTCCCAACACCACCGCCTCCGACGACTACTAACTTATAGTTTTGATTATAATTTGGTCGATTCATTTTTAAAATAATAAATTAAAAAATATATTGTTAATAATGAGATAAAATAAAAAATTCAATTTGTAAACAAAAATCCGTACAAAACTATACGTATATAGTTACAGAATAATACGAAAGATATGTTTCACATACTAAACACCACAATACGATAGCACTAAACTACTAATCGGTGATATTGCCAATAAAATAACTGAACCCAATATCCAACCGACTAAAAAGGAAAAAGAGCAAAGACCAGAAAGAGCAACAACAGCTGTCAAAACATTCAACAGTCTTACTACGGTGACACTTGGACGTTAAATTTGTTTTACGCGCACGACACTGGCCCTGTTAGCGAAAAAAAAAAAAAAAAAAACATATGACTGGACGACTTCAAATGGACACACTGCCATTTTTTTCACATGTTGTTATTATCAAAGAATTAGATGATAAGGTCGGTGTCACGGTGACTTTTTACTTTCTCAGTAGTAAATAGTTATATCATAGACGACATAACCATATAGCTTGATATATTGTTAGTACTCTGTTCAGTCTTCTCTTCAGTCAAAACTGTAGAAAACTAATTGCTCGGCATAAATAGTATATAGTTGAATAGATTAATTTTTAACTGTAAGTAGGTAATTGATTTGGTGTCGATTATTTAAAATAATACCAATTAAAGTACCTGAATAATATCAATGTATTACAATAATAATCTGCTTGATTCCTCTTACAGCCTTTATCCACTTCTAATGACATATCCAAATAATTTTAATCATAAAGTAAAACCTTTCTTTCTCATTTTTTCAGCGATCAATGTTGGTAATCAGTATTGATTATAATAGGTGTTTTTAAATTATGTTATAATTATTTTCTAAGATCAGAATTTTAATTTTATAGCAGTGCCTTAATGTAGCTTTTAGAGTATTAACTCTGGCTAATTTTTACAATTTGAAGAATCATTGGTAGATATAATAGCATGTAAAAGGCAAACATATTAGTTATGCTAGTAACAATGCTATAAATCTTACAACTTTGACATATAATTCAACACATTTCTTCAATACCTCTGAATATACTTGTTCTTTACCCTATCATCACTAACCAATAATCACCATTTACTACACATTCACCTTTATCCTCTGTTCTCCTTTTTATTGTTTTATACATATATACAAATATACTAAAATATTTTTACTTTCTCATTATTTAGGAGTTTTCTATATAATTATGAGTGATTCTGTAAGTAGAGTTATACAAAGTGGGTATTTCAATGACACCCTCAGGCAATGGCAGTGTAAAAATACTGATATTACTGCTACGCATTTGATATACCCAATTTTCATTGTGTAAGTAATTGTATGTAAAATTAATTTTGGTTATGTAATAATTTTCATTTTTATTTAATAGAGATAATAAAGATGCAAAGGAAGAAATTTCAGCTATGCCTGGCATCTATCGACAAGGATTAAATCACCTTAAATCAATGTTAGATCCAGTTGTTGAGTCTGGGCTAAAAACTATTTTAATTTTTGGAGTTATTGATAATTTACCAAAAGTAATCAATTGATTTGAAATAAGTGCACTAAAATTTAAATTTACTAATAACTTCTTTTTTTTAACTCAAAAAGGATAAAATTGGAACTAATGCAAATTCAAGTGACAATCCTATTATTCAGGCATTACCACTTTTAAAAAAATGGTATCCTGAACTTACAATTGCTTGTGATGTAAGTATTTTAAATCTGTGTAAATGGTATGAATTTAAGATTGTATTTGTATAGATATTTGTTTCAAATTTATATTTTTTAAATGTAAATTTTTTTAGTTATAGATAGCTGACAATAGTTTCGTTTAAAATATTTATTTAGCAAAGTTGGGAAAATTAACTAATTAATTTTTTTAACTTTTTAAGTTTAATATTGGAAATTTTAAATCAAGTTGAAAGTTAGTAGTTTTGAAAATTATGCCATCTGTAAACAATGATATTCGGTAAAAATTTCCAGTTTCTATGAGTATTTGAAAACAGACCTTACAAGTTTCATAATTTCAGAACAAACTTGTTCAATATAATCTGGAGAAAAAAAACAACATGATTAACTTTAAAAGGTTTTTAAGTGACAAAATATGTTGAGACTTTACCACTTCATCATGGGACATTCAAAAATTGCTCTAAGTGCCTTTTTACACTATGTTGATATTAAGTGTAATAATTATTAATTAGTTATTTTGTAAATTTTAATTAACAAAAAAATATTTTATGAAAACGATTAAATAAGTGATAAATTATAATTTATAACAAATTTACAATCAATATTTAATGTAATATAATTCAAAATATGTACAATATAGTACTAAAGATCTTTAATTCTAAATTATTTGAATTGTCTACTACTTTCTTTTATTGAAAATATGTTATTGATTTACAAACAAAATAATGAAACATTAATAGTTATTGTAAAATATATTTATTTTGAATCAGTTTTTGAATTCCTCAAAATTTGTGAACACTTGATGATCTAATCCCCATTAATTAGTTTAGACATCAATAAAATAATACATATTATGTATATACTTAAAACTAAACAATGTATACTAATCTAACTATATTATAAATTTTAATTAGAATACTTCAAAATATTAATAAGTTAATTATTTATTATTAGGTATGTTTATGTCCATACACTTCTGATGGAAGCTGTTATATTAAGGATGAAAACCTTGAATATATTGACAGTGAAAAAAGTTTGAAAAGATATGGAGAAATTGCAGTATCTTATGGTCTTGCTGGTAATACATAATTTGTTGGTTTTATTGTAAATGCATAATTTATTATCTTCTTAAGTTTGACTTTAGTATTTTATTTGCATATCAATTGTAGTTATTAAAGAAAAAATCTATAAATTATGTGTGCATTTTAGATTATAAACTAAGTGAAATTAATTTTTTATTAGTATATTATTTTTACTAATTGTAACTAATTTTATAATGGAATAATACTCTAAAAAATTGATTTTACCATATTAATTGACTAGAAACATTACATAATTGGTACAATATAATTATAAAATTTAAATTTTGTAAAAATCTTAAATATGCTCCTCAGTTACTAATTTAGAATGCAATAACTTCATCGCTTGACCAAAAAAACACTAGCCACACAATTTAAATATTATCTATGTATAAATATCAATATGGGTTCAATCAATTTTTGAATGTTATATATAATTTTAATGTCAAATAAAAATAATTGCAAATAGTAAATTAGTACAATTTTCAAGATTTTAATTATTTATTTTGTTATAATTTAGCTTAAGAACACCAACAATACATTTTCCAAACTGTTTTTGTAAAGTTGAAAACTAAGCTTATTTAATGAACAACATCCAATTCTTAAATTTTTAATCTTAGAAATCAGGATGTAATGGATCTCAGCACTTCTATTACGTGGCATTGATTTAAATATGTTATGCTTATAAAAAATTTTTTATGTGAAAATTCAAAATATATAATGTTCTGTATTTACTAAACAACAAATATATTTTAGGTGCTGATATTGTTGCACCATCTTGTATGGTAGATGGTCATGTTGGATCTGTCAGGCGAAGTCTAATGGAAGCAAATTTGTTGAATAGAGTATGTGTTTTATCATATGCTGCAAAATTTCATTCGGTATTATATGGACCATTCAGAGAAGCCGCTAAAAGTGCACCAAGTTCTGGTAATCGCGCATCTCATCAGATTCCTGTTGGAAGTTCAAGTATTGCAAAAAGAATTGTGGTAAGAATTATATATTTCATTAGGGACAAGAACTTTGTATTGCTTATATATTAAAATATTCAACGCAAATTTATAATTTTTAGACATTTCACCATATTAATTATATACCGTTATTCATTAAATTTTTGCTTATAACCAATAATCGAAAATATATATAAATAAATTTGTAGAAAATGTAGGTACATAATTGATAAAATATAAATAATATAATATATCCTTAACTTATGTGTATGATATAAGTATAATATATTAAAAAAATGTTATAATGGATTATTTGTTTTCAATACATGCATGACTTGAAATAGATTGAAACATAATTCCTTTGTTTCATGACTTTTTGTATAGCATTTAAGGTTCTATATAGTTATCACTGATTAACAAGCAGCAATTACTATTTGCACGTAATGAAAATTTCTGATCACAAATATTTGTAAAATCATAATTATTTTTAGTGCATTGGAAACTTAATAAAAATAATTTAATGTGCAACATCTTATAAATTAAAATTTTTTTCTGTGTATGATTATTAAAATGATCACCACTTGTACCTTTTAAGTTTTGACCATAGATATTAGATAACAATCTCATTTTAGTTTTTCAGTATAATGTTATAGTTAATTAAAATGTAGGTACCTATATTTTATATTTTATGATAAATATTAAATGTAATAGAAAAATTAATTGTTAATATTTTGTTATTTTAGGATAGAGATGTCTCCGAATCTTGCGATATGATTATAGTTAAACCTGGTATCATGTATTTGGATATTGTGAGAGATGTTAAAGATAGACATCCAAACATACCATTAGTTATTTTTCAAGTAAGTTATAATTTTCATTCTTTTTTTTTCCTATAAATTTATGATATTTGCTAAGTATAATATCAGGCAGCATAGAATTTCTATGCATGTTAATTATACTTATAATTATAAAATAATAAAAGTTTTAATCAAGTTCTTTATGATTTTGCTTATTAATATTATCTATTATTTATAATTCAATGTACATTTATTTACATTATTTATTATTTTAGATTTTTTAATATAATCAATACTAAAAATATTTTATTTTTGAATACCTTGCTCTTAAGTCATGTTATATATAGGCATCGAAGGGGATTCACTTACATACACCGCCCTGGAATAATAGAAAAAACTTTTATATTTATATACATTTATCAAGGAATAGAAAATAAATAACAACTATATTTGAAAGAAACAGATTAAACTAACATTTTATATTAAAACCACCTATTTCTAATATAATATGTTTATATACTAATTTATAAATACTTTGTCAACAAATTATAAAAGTAAAGTATAATATACAGACCGAGGTGAATATTTTTCCTCGCACGCCCTTGTTAAAAATCCTGACGGCGCCTATAATGTTTTATTTTCCATGTTATGAATTGATTATTCCAAACATTTCATAGGCCTTCTAATAGATATAGAATTTCTGGTTTTCTTAGCTGATGTGTATAATATATTTATACTTTTTTAGGTATCTGGAGAATATGCCATTATACATTATGCTGTGAAAGCGGGCGTAATGACGTTAAAAGAAGGTTTACTTGAAAGTTTAAGATGTATGCGCCGAGCAGGTATAGTATATAATTGACTCATGGCATGTTTTTTATCTATTTAAATTATTTTTTAATCTTTAGGAGGCGATGTGATTATTACTTATTTCACTCCAGAAATTTTGAATTGGTTAAAAGATACTTGTCCGTTGTAAATTGTTTACGATTTACTATTTATGTGGGTATATTTATTCATTATTACATTTTAAGTGGATAAATTAGTATTAATGTAACTTAAATACAATTTTCATATTATTTAATAATTATATGATAACATATATTTATATATATTTTTGTAAATGTCGCCCTAAAAAACCAAACAAAAAGTATAAGAAAAAGGTTAAATGGGTTCACTTAAAAACATAATAATTCAAATTTCAATATAATATTATTATTTAAATGAATATGATATTTAAGTTTTGTTCCACTTGTGTTTATGTTGCAAGTTAAAATTATGGATTTTGTAAGTGTGTTTTTTTAAATTAAGTTTTTGCTATCTATTTGTAAAAATATAGTTATTTTTAAAGATAATTTGTGATCTTTGGAAATACAAACAAAAACAATTTAATGGAATAAAATAATGTATTAAATTTTTTTTTTTTTTTGGTGTTTTACTAAATTTCATATGCATTATGAAAAACATGAATTATTTACTTATGTCAATATCATGATTAAACATTTATCTCATACTTCACTGTATATTTATTTAATATTGGAAAGTCACAAATATTTATTCTTGAACAACTGATAAAAAAAACTATAAATATTTTTGTATATAAATACCTAAGCAGATATTAAAGAGTTATAAAAAAAAATTATTATAGACAAATAGATTATTTGCAATAATATTTTACCTGTGCTTAATCTCGCGGATTCTCCGCGAGCCGACCGTGTCGCTTATCTGTCAGCCGGCAGTCCGCGGACCGTGATATTGATCCCCCCCGTACCCCGCACCAGCCGGAGGGAGGCATTGTCACCGCAGTAGGCAAAGGTCGAAAGCGCAACGTCTTTCTCTCGCTCTCCAGACCTGACAGCGACATCACGTACCGCGATCATCACATCTTACAACATTTTTTTTGTATGCCATAATTATTACGATCCATTATTATTATTCTGTTCACTGTGCTTATGTGCTGATACCCATACGCTGTCTTATGATTATAATTTATAACCATTATGTGGTGAAGAATTGATTAGTATTTTATTTTAGTGTAAATAAAGAGTTACTTCACTGTGCAAAATTGTTCATAATTTAATTGTGCGTCGTGCTCCCCCTCAAGGTCCACGACAATGTATAGAAAGCATATCTGAAAATATTATAACATGGTAAAAGGAAAAGATTATATTTTTCATGTATTTCTATAAAAGAAATAATAACAAAAATTACTCACGATGAAAATGAAACAATTTTCTAGAGTGTATCACACTTTTATTAAATACATATTAATGATTACATAATTGAATAATTTTTATGATTAATAATTCTCAAGTAGTTTTAGATTTTTAATACTTACAAATGTATCTTTATAAAACAGCATTATATTTATAACAAATATAATTGTGTTTTACCTTTTAATTTTTAGAAAATAATTCTACAGAAGTTAATTAACATAAACAGAAAACAATAAATAAATAATTTGTAAAATTAAAATAGTTCAATATCCTTGTTCCAATATTCCAACAAAACAGAGTAAAATAATAACAAAAAAAAAAAAAAATTATAAACATTAAAAAAAAACAAATACATGAATGTATATAAGTTAATAAATATATATATATGTAATAATAATAATAATAGGTCATAAATAATAACTAAAAATAAATGTGTCATAATTTAATAACCCAAAATTTAGTTTTGGGGATTAATATGTAATAAATGTAACAGAAAAAAAAATGAATGTCGGTAAAAAAACTAAAATAAAGGTACATATGCATTGTATCTTAGGTGTCATTTAAATGAAGTGACTAGAAATTTTAAAAAAAGGAACTAATTGTTCTTTTAAAATAATTATGAATTAATCAATAGTTTTTTTTTAGAACTTTATAAAAAAAAGAATATAATTAACTATTATTGAATTTTTAATAATAAAAATGTATAGAATAGAAAACGAAGAAAAATATGGTATAAAATTATTACATCGTTAATAAAAAAAATAGTTTTGACACATGATATAGTTAATACATTTTAATAAATTTAACATAATTAACTTTAAATTTGTAGGCGTAGAAATTTTTGTTTTTAATTTATCAAAAATAGTAGAGTCAAAATTGTATAGTTTTGACATCATATAAGATGTTTAATTGAAATAAGCTAATGTATTTACTCTAAGATGTTCAATTTTTTTTTTTGTTCAATAGTCTAATTAAATTATAGATACCTATCATTAATAATAAGGAATTTACTTTATAAAAAATGGAAAATTCATAAAAATAAAATTCCAACCAATACATGGTAATACATATAAGAAGACAACAGTGTGTTTAATATAGAATTATTTTAAAGATAAAATAAATAAATTTACACTTAATATAAATTTAATGGCAGATGAAATTGTATGTATTCAGGTAAAATTTAAATATCTCAGCTACAGTCAATCATAATGGTACTGGTATTCTGTGAAGCAATCCGTCTAATTCTCGGCCAAAAGAGTCTAACTGCTTTTCTAGCTTTGCTAATTGTCCATCTAACGACACCCAATTCACAAACTGTAGTGTAAATATACTTTATGACGTCAGTAATTACATAAATTAAGGAAAATAACATAATATTCAAGTAAATATTTAAATAATACTTAAATATAAAATTAATATGATGAAAAATATCTTTCAAAAGATTACTTAACTTAATTATTGCTGTCATTGAAAGAATTAAAATAATAGGAAATAAATTAAAACAATCAGTTGATTAAATATATAAAATGGAACAAAATGTATTAAAAAATCAAAGGACTATGTTTTTTTCACTTCAATAGAGCTGTAGTAAAAGCAATCTCATTGTTGGTGTATTATTTAGTAAGTATAATTTTGTAGTTCATGACTAAATAATACTTTTAAATAGTTAAGTTAGTAAAAAAAACAAAATTTTCATAAATTTCATAATAAAATATGTCATTGTTTTTTGTAAGATATTAATTAATAAATTTAGGTGCTACTGAAAATTCTCAATTCCCTTGTTTTCAAATTTTAGTTGGGGTAATAAGTATTTATTTATTTTTTGTAACAATCGAAATTTCATTGAGTGTAACATATTACTTCTTTTTTGGTTTTTTTATTAAAAATAAAATATTTACAATCTGTACTATATGCACAATAAACAAAACTGGAAAAATTTAAATTAAAAATGAATGAGGAGGGAGACCATCCAGTGATGTAACCTTCTAGTCTCAATAATGATGATTTATTTTTTATTATAAGTAGTTTGTGAAGTTTGAATTTGTAAATTGTAGGTACTCTGAAAGAAACATATTATTAAAATTTATTGTATATATTTAATTTACTCAATTATTTATATATTGGGAACCGCTGATATACACTATGCTATAGTCGATACAAAATGAAATCAGTACCAGGCGGCCAACTTGAGCTTAGGGGCTTGGCTTCATTCTAAAGCTTTTACCTCATGCATCAGCGTTGACAAGAGTATCGCATTATTATAGTACTGACCACCAAAATTTACATAAAGTTTAAAATAATGGCGCATTGCGATGAAGCATATTGACATAAATCACAATTGGTACAAAAGCATGTGTGGCCAGAACGCCAAATAGACATAACATGTTAAATTGAGAAGTCAAACAAAGTTGTTGACTTGGAGCGGGAAGCAATTGACATTACCTGACAATCGATATATGGTACTAATTCCATTTTGAATACACTATGTTTATTAAAAAAATAGTTATAACTTTTATCAACTAATTTTGAAAAAGTTAAAAGAACCTTTAAAACTCCAAAACTTTTTATTTTCATATTCAATTATTAATGTTTGTTTAAAAGGATATAATATCATCCATTGTTGATGTCCGCCATTAATATAGAGCACATATGCAAACCCATCTTTGTTAATTCCATTTATCATATAATAATATGGATGAAATGAATGTAATCTAAAATAATAACAAATAATACTTAATAATATAAAGAATATAATTTTTATAATAAATGTATTCATTTTCACCTGAAATTCTGTCTTTCATAAAAAGAAATTGCTGATGAATTGCTAGAAAGTACATGTAAAAAAATTGCCTTGCAATTTTGAGATTCTGATGATGTCAAATGCGATACAAGATTATCTAATAACAATGACGCAATACCAACTCGTCTATATGCTTTAATAACACCTAAACTCAAAATGTATCCAACTTGAGTAAATTTTCCTGCAGATGGAGAAACTACTTCTCTTTCCTAAAACACAATAATTTTTTATAGATCAACAAGTTATAAAATATTGACAATTGATGTTTATCAATTAATTATTTTAAATATTTATGTACAGTGACCAAATAAATTAGAAGTTTTTCTGTGAATACATGAACATAGTTAAGCTTTAAAAAAAATGTTACCTGTATGCTAACCATTTAAAATACAGATTTAATATTTCATCACTATATTCTGCCTAGTGCCTACCTATGATTTATCTATTTTTTTTTCAAAGTCTTTGTAGTGGTAGGGTTCATAACAATTGTTTTTATTAGAGCAGGTTTTCAACTTTCTACAGAATCCCAGGATGGAGGAGGGCTAAAATTATTCCATTTTTCAATAGAAATTCAACCCCAAATTATTGTAATTTGTATGTAATATTTCATCAAAAATTTTAGATTGAAATTATTTTTTTTATTATACATAAATATTACCATTATTTAGATACATAATTTTTTTAGAATATAACTTGATAACATTTTAAAATTAATAGAAAAAAAGTTTGTTTGAGTATTTTAGAAATAATTAACTTTTTAAATAATCTGTTTCGATCTAAATATTAGTCACTTCTAAGAACTTAGGGCCACTTATCTGGCTGTTAGTTGGACATCACTGCTCTAGATACATATATTTGTATTAAATCAGATTAAAATTAATTATAATTAAAAAAATATTAAATAATAATTTTACCTTAGGAGACAATTTTATGTACAGTTTTATTTCAGCTACTATGATCCCAACAATAGCAGATTTATGTATAGCAGCTAAAGAATAAAATTTTGGATTTGATGTAATATCTTCATACCATGATCTTGGGTATTCAACAGGAAAACAATCCTCACACAATGCATTCACCTGTAATAAGATGTAAAAAAAAAACTTTAAATACAGAATCTTGGATTTATATAAATTATTTTTATTTTTATTATTTGACATACGTACATACATGTTTAGGTTATACAATGTTATAAAATCTATAAAATGTACAAAATAAGTATAAGCATTTATGATAGTATGAAATCAAAATATTTATCTATTAAGAAAAATCATTATTCATTTATAAAATCACCAAGGATAGCGTTAATTAATCAAAACAAAGACTATAGCAGACCAAATCTTAAATCCCTACACGGCCTAGATACATCAATTACTTCAGTTTTAAGATTTTACTAGATCAGCTTAAAAATTAGTTGGACTTCTTAAACCCATCACTATTATCAATTTACAAGCAATGCAAAATGTAAATAAGAATGTGTACTTACCTCATTAATATCTTGTGGGCACAAAAACCTCAACTGTAAATTTGAAAGGTCGAATAAACCCAATGGTTTAACTTGCTGTAGTGCTGAAGTTCTCTCGAGATACCTAAAAAAGAATAATATGTCTTTTCAATTAAATTTACTCTATTATGTAAGTTAAAATAAAAATGGAATAAAATGTTTCACTTGCCAGTTAAAAGTATCCATTCAGAAATCGAAATCCCATACCGCGAAAAAGGACAAAATTATTATTGAACTGAGTGCTCCACTGCGTCTTTTAACATAAATATTTTAATTGATATAATTGATAGTTACAAATTTCTTCAACAAATTAATAAAAACAAATTTCTCTCCAAAAAATTGTGAATAAGTAATTGTTTACTTACCTATTTTGATATCATTTTTATTGTTATCACAAGATTCTATAGTATTAACACAGATATATAAAACATCTAGATAGCCGACTTTCTATACAAGATTACCGATGGGCATGAAGCACGGAGGCAGCCAATATGCGCGACACCTGCAATGTTTACATAGTTTTCAACGATAACATGAATACGTAATTTTTAAATATTAAAAAAAACAATTTATAATCAATGATAATACCAATGATTACAGCATAGTCTCTATTCTATAATCAATGATAATACATATTATGTTAGAACATTTAAAAAGATATTGAGATAATAACATTTTATTTTCATTGCAATCCACTTTGGCCAGTTGCGTTCGCAGGTGGTAGGGGCATGTCAAGGGTTTCATCCCCCCATTGACTTTTTTCCCCGTGTAATTGACTAATTGTATTGCTATAAAAATAGATATACATATGAGTGCATAATATAATATATATATATATATATATATATATATATATATATATATATATGTATACATATATACCTACATAGTTCTGCATATTTCGCCAACACAACAACAATCTCACAGGCGCCGATAGGGGGTAGCGACCGCTACTCCGCCTTTTTTCACAAAGTAACAAAATCATATTTTTGAAACCTAATAAAAAAAAACGTAATTTTTGCACCAGAAACTTATAATAGCAATCGAACAGATCAATTATTTAGTAATTACCTAATTATATAATGATGTAAGATAGTTCGTTATGTATACATAATTATGTAACAATAGCAATAGTAATAACAATAATAGCTATCATAGGTGTGTTTGCGTGAAATCGGAACAAGGGAAAGTTCGCGTCGCGTCGGTCCGATATTAAATTAAAAACTATAAAAAAAGTGTGGATGCGACCGACTTACACGACCAGACCGCACAAAGACAGACGCCGTTAAATGTTCAATTACGTAAATGCTGGTGTGAATTTATTTTAAATATATATTTTCGTGGGATTTATGCGGGAATTAGAATTCCCCGTTGGGTTGGTTATTTTGTTTTTCGCAATTATCAATTGTTATCAAAATACGACTGTACACAACATGGTATATTTTAAACCGCGATTGTACCCATTCTGCAGATGACCTATTATAACAGATAATATAGTTAAATTTTTTAACTGACAGAAAATTAATTGATATTTTAAACATTTATTAATTGATTGATTAATTGATTTATACAACATTATTATTACTCTATATAAATATCAACCGACGACCTCTTGTGGATTAGTAGTGTTAACATTTATTTATTTATCACAGTATATTTGGTAAAATAGTTTGTGCCCAGGGTAGGTAATATAATTATTAATTTATTTTTTAAATTATTAAACATGCTTTTCTCATTTAATTCAAGTTATAACATAACATAGATGCATAATCATAACCCATAAGTACATTATATTGTGTATATAATTATATATTATTATTACAGATCACATAAATTATTTGTTTTGTATTTAATGACTCTGTGGTGTGTGGTGTTAAATTAACCCAGTAAAGTAAGGTTGATCACTTCAAGTCATTGATTATATGTCGGGTGCTTGGTCAAAAGGAGTTGGGTCAGATTTTTCCAAAAAGAGATTTTGACTCATTTTGATTTTTCATAATTTTATGTTTTTTTTTTGGTCCAGAAGGTATAAGTCTTACATATAATCCTATTAAATTATTTGGTTGGTATTTATGAGTTAATTGAAAACTAATCAGTAATTTAGGTATTCTAGAGTTATGTCAACTTGTGTACCATTTTTGATTAAAAAATATAAATTGAAAATTGTAATACATTTTATTTAAGTCAAGATAAATTGTTATTATGTGAAGATCAAAATGAGTTAATTACACCAAAATCGTCTAAATATTTCAAATAATGGATTTTTTATGATTTATTTTTAATATACCCATCATAATTATAATAAATAAATCAACTCCAATAAAAAATGAACAAAATGGATTTACATGGAATTGATTAAAGTTTAGATAATTCTGTTGAAAATTTGATCATTTTGACTTATCACGTTTTGACTAAGCACCCGAGATATATTATAGTATCAATAATCAATGCTTAATTGTATTAATGATTAGTGATTAGTGATTACTATTACAGAATATGGATAAAAAAAGTAGTTACAATACAGAACTCCAATTAAATTATGAATCTGAAGCTGAAGCTAATATAATCAACGATACATGTATAGCCAATGAAGCCAGTATTGAAACAAATAAATCCTTAAATGAGTAATATTAAAATTATATTTTTAAAGTATTTAATAAACTGCCATATATAGTATACACTTATTTAATTATAGGAAACGGAAAAATTATTTAAGTTGGGATGATTATTTTATGGCTACAGCATTTTTAGTAGCTAAGCGTAGTAAAGATCCTATAACTCAAGTTGGTGCTTGTATTGTTTCTCAAGACAAGAAAATTGTAGGCACAGGATATAATGGAATGCCTATTGGATGCAGCGATAATGATTTTCCATGGAGTAAAAATAATCCATCAGAATTAGACAACAAATACTTTTATGGTAATTATGTTATTTCATGTAACATAAATTATTATAACAACTTATATTCTAATAATTACAGTGTGTCATGCTGAGATGAATGCTGTGTTAAATAAAAATTCAATGGATGTACGGAATTGTTCTATATATGTTGCCCTTTTTCCGTGTAATGAATGTGCCAAAATAATCATTCAATCTGGTATTAAAGAAGTAGTTTACTTGTCAGATAAATACAGTTACAAACCTAGTATAGTTGCTGCTAAAAGGATGTTTAAGGCATCAGGGGTAAAAATCAGACATTATTCTCCCCCAAATCAGTGTCTTGTAATTGATTTTTCAGAAATCAATTCAAATATGACACAAATGCCTTGGACTCCAGAGAAATCAAATTGCAAATAATTATTGTACTGTACGTTTGTTAACAATCATATTAACCGATTATGTTCATAATAATAATAAATTATATAAATAAAAAAGTAGTAGCCTTACATAACATTTATCAAAAAATACTAAATAACATATATTATATAAGCTATAATATATGTATGTATGTATGTATGCATATATATATATAGTATATAAACAATATGATCAAAATTTTAGGTAATACTGACTGGTAATGGAGACCAAAATTGGTCTATGATTTTGTATGAACTTACTCCATTTGATCATTTTGTAGTCATGTTTAGTTCATTGTCTTTTAATATAAACTGAAGACAATATAGAAAACAAATACAGAGATGTAAGTCACCGCCAATTTCACTCAGATCTGAAATCTGCCATTTTACTCGTTTTTTAATAAAGTTTCATTCAAATTAAATTAAACATTCATGGTCACCCTAAATAATAATAAATAGCTGATTACAAAATTAATCAAATACGGTTTTTATTAAAAGTAAATTATAAATATAAATAAGAAATTAACACATTTTTTATACAGGTATTTTGAAGAATTAATTCATTTGCCACTGAAACAAAAAATATAACAAAATATATAATACATTAACACATAAATTATTATTTTTTCTAATGCATGTAATTTCATAGAAATTATGTAAGGGTGATAAGCGATTGCGTCCAAAAAAAGAAGTAAAAGTGTTTTCTCCCTTTCAGAAAAATTCCTTGCTACATGCCTCATAAGAACCAAAGAAAAATGGTATTGTCAATTAAAAACAAAAAGTGTAATACCTACATAAAAAAATTCTGACTTATTATCAGCTTTTAAGGCTGGAAATTAATTATATTATGAAAACTATTTAAAGAAGAACATTTTTTTTATTTTGTAAATAGTAAAATTAAATTAGGCTTACTTAAATTCACGATCAATTAGCAGTTATAAATATTATTATATATTTTTTAAAGAATTTATTTTTGTATAGAATGAATGTGATTTAAATTTTATACTCTATTGTACAAAACTGAAACTTTAAATTTGTTAATACAAGTGCATAAAAATCATTAATTTACAATTAAATATTTACCTTATACAGTAAATTAATATATTTTTTATTCATAAAAAAATGGGTTTTTGGTTTTTATCAAAAAGTATTAAAAATATATAATAGACATAACATAAGAATATTTTTTATAAACATCCTTAACTTTATGATGTTAATGTATTAACTTGCCGAAGAATTTAGAATTCAATATCTTTGGATATCTGAGTTTAAACCATTACTATATAAATTTCATTTTGTTATAACTCAGTTAAATATTTATATAATTTTTCAATTTTGTATACAAATTATTTTAACTATATTATGATTACTGTAATAAAAAGGTTATTGGATGTATATAAAGATGGATATTAGTGATTAAATATCATCATACTCATAAGTTTATCACTGTCAATGAATCAAATGATTATATATATAATTATATATTTCTATCATAAATACATAAAAGGTTATTGGATGTATATAAAGATGGATATTAGTGATTAAATATCATCATACTCATAAGTTTATCACTGTCAATGAATCAATGATTATATATATAATTATATATTTCTATCATAAATATAATTATTTTTAAATTATATTAATGTATTTCAATAATTAAATTTCTATTTCATTATTAATATTTAAATAAATATGTGTTAACTTGGTGTTATGGAATAAAGAAATTATTTTGGTAATAAATAAACTTTTTAATTTAAAACAACAGACCTAAATATATTAAGAGAAGGAAATATTATGCTATTATTTTATCAATTTTTTGTAGAAACTATAAGTAATATAATTTTTGGCAAGTTGATAAAAATAAAATTAACTGTTAACTTATTTTTAATACTTTTAATCCAGTATTTGTTCCCATATTTGTAGTTCTATCAGTTTCATCTCGTTTTTGTTGTTCGCGTTGCATACGTTTAACACGTTCTGGATTCTTAATCCCTCGTTTTTCTTGCTCTCTTAAACGTTTTTCAGCTGCGGCCGCTTGTTGTTCTCGAGCAATAGCCTATATAATTTTATTCGTAAGTTTACAACCAAAATATAATTATTAAATGCTTTTTACCAAATCTACAACAGTTGATTCTTTAGAACTACCACAGCAACACAATAATTTGTAAATATTCCAACTCATAATGTAACTAAAATTTAAAAATATCAAACATTATTATAGAATAGTATTTATTAAATATCTTAGGTATTTAATAGCAAAATTAACTTGCAATTCATATTATATTTTAAAGTATTACCTACTTAAAACTTAATTAAATAGGTAAATAGAATCTAGAGCAATTTGATTTGTTGTCTATTGCTACTGGAGTTAAAATGTAATTATTGGTTTTGAATAAAATTAATATTTTCGTTTTAAAATTTTTTTATAACACATTACTGTTTGAAATCCAAATAACCCACAGATATTTTTGTTGAAAAATACAACTAAACTAGATATTTAAAAGTACAAAAAGATTAGTTTGAACTAGGTATTTTAAGAAGAGACAAGTTACAACTCAACAAATAGAAATCACATTACATTCACCAGCAGTAAAAACACTTTTGAAATTAAAGTTTGAATTTCTTTAATCTAAGTATAAAACTTTTTTCTAAGTATTAAATATTTATATTTCATATATTTTTAGACAAATAAGATAACAATTAGTGAGTTAATATAATCATTTAAACCTAACTAAAAAGTTAAAAATAGTATTCAGTAATTAAATGATAGATAGTGTCTTCAAAATACATGGCTAATACTACTGTAGTAGAATTATTTAATATCGATTTGCAAATTAAAATTGTACCTGTTTATTGTTGGGAGGGAAACTAATCAAAGTCTGAATAATGAATAGTTATTAGTTATTACAATAGATAAAAAATATAATAAAAACACATTTTATCACTACTTCAACTTATTACTATATGTGACACACAGTAAGTGAAACGCCACAGGCACACATTGCCACAGCTGTCTAATGCAGTGGTGCCTGACGTGCCTGTCCCAGTGCGCCAGTCGTCAGTGCTCCCCTTAATAATCATCTCGGAAAAAGTCACACAATTAAGCGGGAAACGCACCAGCTGCAACATTATGTTGCAAAACGTCTCGCAACGTAGTTCAATGTTGCACGTTCCGCATTTTCTGTAGAATGATACTGGTGCACACTGCGTGCAACACTGACTTGAAACGTTGTGCAACGTATCGCGACACGAGGGCGCTGTTGCACTGCCGAAGACCTCTTGCATCAGTATGTTTGCAACGCCAATAGAGCATAGTACACGTTTATATACTTAAATATGGATATTGACGCGGATCGACTGCTCGTGCTTGTTGAAGCTCGACCCGCCTTATATAATTTTAATTTAAAAGAACATCACAACCAGGACGTCATAAACCAACTGTGGAGTGAAATTGGACAAGAATTAAATACTACAGGTATTATTATTATTATTATTATTCTATTCTATGGAACTATATTCGTATAATAATATAATATAAATATATTTATATATTAGTTACAAACAGAGTGTGAATTATAAATATTAAAGTGATAAAAACAACTTATAGCAATAGCTATAATGTTTTATAATTTTTTTTTAAACATCTTGAAGTCTAAAGTCTAGCCATATACCCATGCCATGACACTGAACCAATTGGTGAAACAAAATAATCAACGAAATTTTCTCGAACTTGATATGCATTTCGGGAAGCTCTTGCTCTTGTCGGTTCTCTCTGCTTACGTCACACTCTTCTACATTTATCATTTCACTGTGTACATCATTAATTATTCCTTCTTTTTTTCTAATCATATTGTGTAACACACAACAAGCCAAAGTTATTGTTGTTGCAAAATCAGGATGGACTAACATAGATCGTTGGAGTATATGAAATTTTTTTGACATCATTCCGAATGCACATTCCACAATCCGACGAGCTCTGGAGTGTCTGTAGTTATACATTTTTTTTTTGTCTGACGTGAGTGATGATCGAGCAAAAGGTTTCATCATATTTTTATTCAATGAATAAGCACTATCTGCCAAAAATACATAAGGAAATTCAATTTCTTTTGCAGGATCTATTTTTCGTGGCTGTGGCAAGTTCAATGTTTGCTCAATAAAATTTTTCCCGAAATTTGAAGCAGCAAATACACCTCCATCACTGTGTCTTCCTGCAGTCATTAAATAAATGGGAGAAAGTACTTCCCATATAGCTATGCAAGTTTCATTTATTATTTCTCGTGCTGTCGTAGCACCAATGCGCATATTGTAGTGTATGAATTTAAAACAATCGCCAGTTGCAAGAAATCTGAAATAAAGGGTAATAGTTCAATTTATAAACTTTACTAAATGATTATTTTATTTTTAAAATTTTTAAAATTAAATTAAATATTAGCTATTATTAAATTTTAATCATCTAATTTTAAAAATATTATTATTGTTATGTCGGTTTTAGCTATTCAATGTAAGTCCAAATGGCATTCCTTAAGAACAGCTTACACAAGATATCTTCGAGAAGTAAAAAATGCTCCTAGTGGGTCTGCTGCTAAGAAGAAAAAGTGGCACTTGGCTGATGCAATGTCGTTTTTATCAAATTACGCTGGACCACAAAGAAAAATTATAAGTAACATTTCTGTACCTAATACAGCGAAGGTTAGTGAAGAAGTAAGAAATTTGGAGGTAGGGGTTAGTGAAGACGGTAACGAATTTCTTTCTGAAGAAATCGAGTCTCAGTCAGGATTAGACAATATTGAGGGTCAATATGTCACTCCGACAGCATTCTCGTCAAAGGAAACAAAAAAGAATAAAACTAATAAGTCTTCAGCTGCTGAAGTCGTCGCAGGTCCTATGGCTGAATATATTAAGACGGTCACTGCTCATGTTCAATCTCAGAGAAAGAATCAAGAATTAGAGGATCCTACATTAACGTTCTTTAAAAGCCTTGTGCCTGATGTTAACAAGCTTAACTCCAGAAAACAGCGTTATTTCAAAGCAAAAGTGATGGATCTTTTGAACTCAATCCTCGATAGTCAAGAGGATTTTGAAACGATGAATCCAAGAGGTCACTGTTGTGAACACTGCTTTCAGTAGCAGTTCATCTGGACCACCCTCCAACATCAGTGATAACACTTCAGCGTCATATACGATACCACCTTCGATTGGACGTATACATTTTGGACCTCCAAGTACAGAAGACCAGCAACAAGAATTCCGAAATCAACACCAAAATCAATCGAATTTCCAATATGATACATACATGTAAAATGTATTATGATAAATAAATAACCATATACCTAATGTTGCTATACAAAAAATAAATAAATTAACTATAAAACTTACCTTATTGTTATCAATAATCTTTCCTCAGCTGGAATACTTCTCCTAAAATTTGTATTCAACTTCTTTATTCTGTCTTCCACTAGACTCAAAAGCTCATAAAAGGTTGTAATATTCATTCGTCAGTAGTTATAAAATTTTTCTGGATCGTTTTTTAATTCACGAATAAAACCAGAAATATTTCTCTTCTGGTTGATTGGGTGAACCCAAAATCTATTTTGTTTATCATTTTCCAATTCCAAAAACTCCAAAAATTGCCACAGCAAAATATTCACCTCTACTTCTTTATCCATGTTTGGAGTAGGGAAACAAACTAAACACTTGTAATAAACTTAATACTTAAACTTAGCACTTGTTACTACGACTGATAATCATGTACTGAAATAATCATGTTGTAGTAAAACAATTTCAAAACGTTGTTGCAGTCGGTGCGTTTCCTTTTTGTTTCGCAACATATATTTTGCAACATTATGTTGCATTGCGCAACATAATGTTGCAGCCGGTGCGTTTCCAGCTTTAAACGTCTGCACTCCACATGTTGCGCTGCGATCGGATGGATTTACTCATAATCACTGATTAGTCTACAGATGTAATTAATTATAATTAATAGCGAACTAGCGAAGTGCTCACAACCGACGCAACAGTTGTAGGTAGTTTTTAAGTAAATATATAACACAAGCCAGAGTATAGAACGATCACAGCTTTAACTTACGAATTTACCTACTCATTTTCAATGAAACAACTTACACATCTATCGCGGCTTTTCTATGGTAGTATGGTCACATTTATGTTCGTTCACGGTATAAATATATCGGTCGTGACATTATGATATCGTAATTTTCATAAATATTGGTTGGATAACGGCGAAGATATGAGTTTAAACATTTCCTAAACACTTATGGTAAGAAGTGAATATAAGAATAATAATAATTACATATTATTATTATATTAAAAATAATGAAATAATAATTTCATTTTTATATTCGGCGTGTTCGGTTTAAATTTGAAAACTATTGTTTTGGATTTGTTGGTTTAAATAATCGCGGGTTCTTGTGCCATAATGATATATCATGGAAGAAATACAAATCTTAAAGGTTTCCAATGGAAATTATAATTATAGCTGATAACTTGTGGTCCTATTGAGTTCTATGAAATTTAATCAGCTGTTTTTCTCTCGAATCGTTGTCGACCTTTCCGAATATCATTTCGCCCGTTCATCAACCATCCTACTTGTAAGTGCTCTTCTGATTTGCCATCCGTATATTACTGGAATCAAAGTAAAGAACAACATTTTAACCATGTTGTCCAGATTGGCTTTGCGTTCAGGTATGTATTTTTTCCTTTACAAATACATCTTCTGTTTTACATGTGGATATTTTTGTAGAATTGTTCCGCGCTGCACCATTATGTGTCAGCATACGATCCACTCAAACCAAACCAGCGGTTACTAGCAGTAACGAATCAATTATTGTACCCGGATTCCCGAAACCCACCGGCCTACCTCAACCAAACCCATTTGATGGTCCTGAACGAGATTTAGTTAATTTTCCTAGATTGGTAAGGTTGGAACAACCATCTCCAACTAGATATTTGTGTGTACCGGAAGAATGGTTTGAAGTATTTTACAAAAAAACTGGAGTCACAGGTATAAACGATATGACACTTAATGATTGTTAAAATACTTTTGTAATATGTTGGAATTTATTCGTTCTCGATGTATTTTTACCGCGAAACAAATACGATAGCAATAGATAAGTGAATATAATTTGAACTTATGATTATGTAATTTATCATTTAATTCATATTTTATTCAATAATTAATTAGCTCAATTAACAAGTTGGTAGAGCCTACTGTACTGCAATATTTCTTAACTAGTAGTCAGTTATGATATTTTTTGGCATACAAAACTTTTGAGAAACCCGGCTAAATGTATTTCAATGTTTAAGGAGTAACATTTCGAGTACTATATAGTTCTTTTTATAAACAAAATACAATACTTTTTATCATTATATATTGAATTTAAAAATATTTAGATCCGATATAAATCAAAAAGTTAGAACTTTTATATGAAATTACAGTTATATATATATATATATATATATATATATATATGTACAGTTTTACTTGACATTATTAATTAATATCAATCTCAAACTTAAGAAAATATTTTTATTATCTAGGTCCTTATGTTTTTGCTGCTGGTGTCACAACTTATGTTCTGAGTAAAGAAATATGGGTAGTCGAACATGAATTCCCTTATGTATTAGCTACAATGGGTTTGTTCTATTTTGGATGGAAGAAATTTGGAAAATCTTTAGCTGCTTACCTTGATAAGGAAATTGATGTATGTTCGTATATTTATTACATTGTTTGAAACAATTATTTACTTATATATTTTATTTTATTTAGGGCTATGAAGCAGAATGTAATGCTGGCCGAAAAAGTGAAGTTGATGGCTTAACAGAAGTTATTGAAACCCAGAAAAAAGAATTGTGGAGAACCGAAGCTCAACAACATATAATTCAAGCTAAACGAGAGAATGTCGCCATACAACTAGAATCTATTTACCGTGAACGAGCTCTCCAAGTTTATACTCAAGTATACATATAAAATATTAAGACTATTACAGAACTTTATTTTATTTTAAATTACATTTTGCTAACCATATTTCTTTTAAAGGTAAAAAAACGTTTGGATTATCAGTTGGAGTTGGCTAATTTAACTCGTACTGTACAACAAAGACACATGGTTAACTGGATTATCGAAAATGTTTTGAAGTCTCTTACAAGCGAACAAGAAAAGCAGAGTTTTAAAAAATGTATGGTAGATTTACAAGCATTAGCTTCAAAAGCATAAATTTAATTTTTGTCAGACCTATTTTATAGAATCATAATTGTTGAAAAGCATAATAATAAATAAAACATATTTGTATCGTTAAAGATGCACTTGAAACCTTAGATGTCATAATATTTATAGAATAAAAAAAAATAAGAGTATGTTTTAATTATTATTACACATTTCAGATTGAATTACAAAGTTTCATTTCTGATAAAAAAAAATTAAACTTCTGTTTTCCATGATTGATTGACTTACAAAATTTGTACTTTTATTAAATATACTGAAATATTTATTGTATCATACATTTAATTAAATTATACAATTTCATATTGTCAATAAATAATTTAAACGTAATATTTTTTATTTAGTTTTTAAATTATAGAAAACTAGATTTACTTAATATTAGAATATTAGATGATGGTGATTTTTATTGATGTAAGTCTGACATTAATTATTCACTTCATTTAAGATTTCAAGTTTTTATCATGGTCAATGAATTTAATTCAATTTTAAAGTCAACCTTTCATAAATAATTAAATTTATAGTCTGTTCTACGAGAGAAAGGTACTGTTTCGCGCAGGTAGACTGAGCTTTCAAACTGCTGCCGGGCCATCAATCCGATTACCTGCACACGAGCATTAATGATGTATCAGGACAGTTAATGTAGTTGTACGGGTCAACAACTATGATTAGTGCTACTGCTTGCTTGTGGTAGGAGAGCCAGACGAAATGCAGTGTGAGTATGCGCAAGACGAACCGGTTTTGGTCAAACAGCGGTACCTTTCTTTCATGAGACAGACCATAAAATATATATGAATATCATTCCAATAAAAAATAATATGCTGGTCGCTAGACTAATTATTGTTCATTGGCGTGCACTCCTCTCTGGTGACTACTTGGTTCAATATTCTTTAGGACTGCTCGAGGCGTTTGTCTATCATTGACTGTTAATTTGCCTGCATGGGGAAAGAGTACAAGCTTTTGTGATACATAAACTGCTATATTCCTTTTTGAGATAAACTGGCAAGAAAAATATTTATGTTTTTACAAGTGTTTAAAAATGAATGACTTGACTTAATTGCAAGTTTTTTGAACACCAATATTTTTCTAAATATTTACAAAAAGATTGTCTTGATTTTTTTTTTTTTTTAAATCTTTATTATTCGTAGAAGTATAATTATTATTTAAAGAAAAATTAACGTTTAATGTAGAATTATAATTGTTAGATTTTTGTGAGACACCCTCAATAAAAAATAAATAACTTTTGCAACTGTTCTGATGAAAATGATGGGGTTATGGAATTTCATATACTTTAACTTTCAAATTGTAAATTATGGTGAAAATACATGTGGTATATATGTTATGAACAGCTGTGGTAAATAATGAAAAAGGGGAAATATTTTTTACTATGAAATGACTAGGTGCCATATGAAAAAATATCTAAATATACTTTTATATGTATGCATAAGTCTTGTACAGTTGATTTATTGAAAATTATTTTATATATATATATATATATATATATCTATATTAACCAAGTAGATTTTTAAATGAATATTATAAAAAAATTAATTTATTAAAACTGTCATTAGATATGTATGACCTTTGAGTGAAAGAAATAATATAACTTCTTGGATTGATGTTGAAATCGCACATTAAAAACATTTGCTTTGCTAAATGTAAAGATTATTGAAAGCACAAATAAGAAATAGATTTTGCCTACATAAAATAAGAAGATGAGAGTTTTAAAAATGCACGACTATGAGTATGGTATGTATCAAAATTATCAAACAAGTTTTGTATGGATATAAGAAAAGAATATACCTCTAAATACCAATATTTTAGTACAAAAATAGTAAATGCATTATTTGCATGTATAAAAAAAATCTTACCATTTAAACTATAAATTGAGATTTAGAATACTCGTTGAGAATTATTGTACTTAATTTATTGTTATTAACCTACTATAGCATTATACACAGAATTATTTTATACATTGGTTGTATACAGAATACAATTATTAATTACGGTTTTTATTCTTATTTATGAAACATTGAATTACCTATTCAATACCTATGCTTTATAAGTAGTTGAAACATTTTTATTCTTCCTTTTTATAGTTTTTAAAATTAGTAGGTACTAATTTTTAAATTTTTGAAGTGAAAAACTGAAAAAAAGAAACCAAATGGTTTAAATAAATTAAATATCAGACGGGATGATGGATTATAATGAATGTTAAATGATGAGTAATCTAAAAAAAATCAAAATACCTATTATGATAATAAAATCTCATGTGTGTAACTAGAATGAAGAATTTGTACTTCAAAATGTTCAGATAAATAATCTCTTAATAACAAACTATATAATATTAATATTGTTATTGCCATTAAAACATAAAAAGTTTTTACAAAGATTATATATTTATTCAATAATTTTAAACAACAACAGTGGTTGAAATTGTTATGTTGTCTTAATTAAAAAAAGTAATGTAAGGATAAACCCTATCTTCTAATACTCCCTTATTGGCCTTGTTATATACTAGTATATAGATAAAATTATTAGTAAAAAAGATAATTTTAAATCTATTTTCCTTTGGCCCCTAGAAATAACTTGACAAATCTACAACTAAGTTTTGTATTAGAACAAACTTCAGAGTTTTAATTTATTGTTACCTAGCTAGGTGAAGAGGTGACAATTGATAATTGTGAACCCACTAATACTTTGTCAATTAATTTATATTTTAATATTTGTTAAATATTTAAAGGTATCAACTATAGAATATGGAACATTTTGAACTTAATCAATGATTGCATCAAAAGAGTTTCTCATTAATCAAAATTTTACAACAAATGCTTAATTGAATGCAATAATGTTCAAATTTACTTATATACCTATATGTGCTAAAACAGTTAACACATCTAAACAATATTTACATATTAATATATTAATATATTAAAAGTAAGAATAGTAGAAAGATAATGTAGATTTATGGTGTATTAACTCAATGACAATAAAACAATACTAAATAACCTCTAGCATAGATTAAATTTTTAATCTTTGCCTCTTCTCTAGATAGGAGTCTAGGCCAAAACTTTTAAATTACATACAAATTCTAAAATGTTATATTTTAGATAATATAACAAACTATAGTTATTAGAGTTTATTTATATATATATATTTATTTATGTACATCATCATTTATAAATTCATCATAATTTGTTATGCCATAGGTACCTAGAATGGAAAGTTATCGAACATTCGAGCTGGCTTGCATGCATGTGTTTAGGGCTGTCGCCTATCTACATGGCATAAATGTAAACATCAGTAATAAGCTATTAATCTATAGTATATTTAAAACCATTTTTTTTATAATTTTTCAGCACCTGAGATTGAAGTCAGTACCTAACAGTGTACAAAAAATGCCTTAGCGTCGCATTGTCAATGGATCTTTTCATAGAATAATATTTCTTTAGATCTATTGTTTGTATAATAGATACCTAACAATTTAACTGGTGATGGTGGTTTATTAAACAATTGGGCTAAATGAAAGAGCTCGAAGTAAGTACTTTGGTTGTACATTTTAAACTTATATCCAATTTTAATGTTGGATGAATCAGTTTAAAATTAATATAAGTACCTAATTTATTTTATAATTTATTAATAAAAAAAAAAAGATTGAAAGTTAAAATCTGAGAATCAATGTAATATATTATATGCCTATCTATCTAGAATCTTATCTAATAAGTTAAAATTCGTAAGATAAGCAAAACACAGTTTATTGATGATTTCGGAACATTTTATGTTTTACTATTTTTAGTGTATCCCAAGGTCGTCAAGTGGGGAGTACTACAGTACAACTATTGATTATCTTTAAAATAGTTGTTTTTACCTACCTACAGGCTACAATACATATGTAGTTGTGTGTGTGTGATATTTTATTGTTTATTATTTAAAAGGCTTAAAACATTATTTTACTAATAATTTGTAGTCAATAACAAATATTTTATATTGATTATTATTTATTAAATTAATATTCATTTCCATAAAATCTAAATTACAATTACGATCGAAAGAAGAAGGTCCCTCTTAAATATCTAATTAGATTCGTTGTTGCCCGGGTCACCATATATGAATAGTGTAACTAAGGATAAAAATTCTAGAAGGGCCTAAATTATAATTTGCATTTTATTATTATAAAAATATAAATTATAAATCAATGATCTGTGTACTTATAAACCATACAAGTATAATAATTAATATATTATAATATTACGTTGTAAAAATCGAATCCTGCTAAAATTTGATGGGTTTTATTTTTTTTCATTATTAAAAACTAAATTTGTATAAAATGTATATGATAAAATTGTTTTCAAATCAAAAAATAAAAAAAAAAATGGAAAACTGAACAGAGCTATTTGAATAACTAGAAGGACATACACATACCACTAAATTAGTTGCACCAATGTTTATCGTGTTTTCAAAACATGAAACCCACTCTTTCACATATTTAAGGAATGGACCTACTAGGTTTGTGAAAGAACTGGCTTTTGGGCATTCAAAATTAGAATATTTTAACAGAAACTACTGAATCTCCGAATTATTTCAACTGCCAAAAATTGCTGTTTGTTTTGTTATTATAGAACTAATTGATTTGATTTAAATGAATATAATAATATTCATAAAGATAAATTAGGACAACTAAACTTGTCTAACTCAATTAGTATTAATTGTATAAATTGCATAAGATATGAATTACGAACTTAGGAAGTGACCTTGTCATGCATCTTGTCATTACGACGAGTATTGTTTACTTTCATTTTTGTTTTTATCCACTGTTCTGTATTCGCGACCGTAACTTTTACTATAATTAAGCAGCTCAAATATTATTTTTAGCATAACAACTTACAACAAAAAACCGTATTTGTCATTTAAAATGTTTTCCTAACCTAACCTAACCTTTTTTGGATCAAAATTTGACCATGTTTTATTTTTTTTTGTTATTGACAGTTGTTGACTGTTAAGATAACGTTTATTCTCCATACAGATAAGCAATAACCGATAACAAGTAACATTGGAGATCATTGGTCGCTGCTGGCGGCTGTTATTGTGATTTGTAATAATAAGGTAATAATAATTATTATTTTTAAGTTTTCTTTGCATATCCGCCTTAAATTTATAGTTTACGTGTTGAATATCATTAATCAAATCTTTATTTCAGAATCATAAAATATTGCAATGTCTACTAATTTATTATCTGTGGATCAACATCAGGTAATATTTTAATTTTATAATAATTAAAAGTTAATTAAGTAGCCAATATCTTAAACATAATAAATACCTACAAAATGTCGGGATGAACACTTATGTAAAACTTATTTAAAACAATTGATGTAGGTACTTGAATTATTTGTTTCTTTTGTAAGATTGGAGTACCTTACCAAACTTCATTTAATGTTTATTCTATAAAAATGAGATAGGTGTTTTTTGATATCTGAAAACAAATAAGACTATAAAACATTGGACTCATTAAGTGTTAATGTAATAAATATAATTATTTTCTTGGCAGTATAAGAATAATAGAAGGTTAAAGATGACTTGATGTAAAGTACAAAGTGTAATATTATTAATAGGTAGTTGTTTTTAATTTTAAGGATCATCAAATCACTTATACCTAACTAATTTAAAAATGTTTAATTACCTATTACTATTTTTCTTATTTAAAATTGTTTAAATATGAACAAGCATACTAATATATTTATATACCCGTCAGTGTTATTGGCTCATTGAGTTTGTTGTTTATAATAATAATTTTTAATTTTAATAATTAATAATTAAATATAAAGTAAAAAATATATATTCATATGATAATCAAAAGAAATTCTGAACTAATTGAAAAAACTTTGAAAGCTATAATATATTAAAGCAATTTTAGTTTCTCACTTGTAATAATGTAAATAAGTAGTTAAATATTAGATTAACATATAAAGAAAACATACTATGCCTCTTATCTTTGAAAATATCTATATACTATAGTATTCTTATTTCAAATAATTTTTAAAATTAAGTTTATTAGTATTTAATAATTTCAGTCCACCCTTATATTATATCTTAATATATTTGTACTTTTAGAAGGCAAATACATTTTAATTTATAAATTATAACTATTAATGATTTATCTAAATTGGATTTTTGCAATCATTATTTTTGTTTAACTTATATAATATTTAATTTTAAAGATTAAAGAATTTTGTTGTTATTTATGTTTTAATTATGATTTATAAACTATTATGTATTCTTAGTTCTTTAATTTTTATTAAATACTACATGAACTCTCAATGTGTAATAATATAATCTCTATATTGGGAAATATAAATAATGTGTAGTTGAGTTCAGCTGAAAAAAGTTATTTATATAAAGTACACTAAATGAAACTATGTATAAGATTAGTAGGAGTAGATAATTAAAACATTTAAGTTAGACTATCTTCACATGCAGTATGCACATTTATTAACTAAAACTCTTATTCTACTTAACCCAAGGAGAATTTATCCACCTTGTCCTGACCACAATACAGTACTCTGTTATCACAAATTTTAATGTTTAATTGATATTATTGAAATTTGATTCTTAATTTGTATATTAAGCATAAAATTTTAGCAGTCTTTTTAGAATTTACAAAGTGAATTGATGTATTTTTTTATATTAATGTCTTAAAATTTAGGTTATAAATGAAAATAAAATTAATTTCCCTGTTTTGTATTAAAAACTTATTTTGAATTAAAATGAAACAATATTAATACAAACTTTATACTAGCAATTTATTTTATAAATATTTACAATTTGTTCACACTTCATAATACAAATGATTTTAAATAGTTTTTATTTATTGTTGTTCATAACATTTTCTAAGTCAAAAATTAAGAATCTATAATAATAACAAGTATCACGTGACATCTTACCAATTAAAGAAATAATTTTAATCTATACAAATATAGAAACAAACTTGAATACTTATTTACTAATGTTTGATAAAAAAATTGATTTGAATAATTTTTTTTTATAATTCATTTTTTAAAAGCGTTTCTATTACTCTTGATGGTTGTATATCACGTGAACAATGTGCTACTTAATAAAGATTAACTAGTTTTAATAAATCTGAAATTTTAACCTTGTTTATACATATATAAGCAGGCAGTTTGATTCAAAAAGCTATAACAATTCAAATGACAATTCTGAAAATAAATTCTAGATCTTTTATTTTTTTATGATAGCTAATGGGAATTTTACCTTATATATGAACAATTTGTGCAATTTAAAATTTACAATGACATTTTGAATTTTTGTATGATAGTGAACTCCAAAGAATAGCTAATATAAAGATCTAATAAAAAACTGATTAGATTTGCAGAACTATTTTGGTTATTTTTGTGATGTATTTATTTCTGAATTATATAAAAAGTTGTTAGTTTGTTTAGTATTTCAAAACGAAATTGAAAAAGATACTAGCATAGAAACAAGCACTTTGGTTCTTTCTTAAAGACGACGCCTGTTGCATTTCTTAACCCTGAGATTCCTCTTTTAATTTTATTAACCATTCGGTCTCTACCAAAAGATGGTTCTCTAAACTCAAAATAATTAAAAACTACCTCAGAAATACAATTTCTTAGAAAAGTCTGAATTGGCTTAAATTATTATTGAAAAAAATAAAATGATCTAATATGTTGAATAAGTCAAGGAAACTAATGTTCTTATCCTCATTTAATTTACTTCTGTTTAAATTTTGAAATTATGATATAAAATATGTAATAAACAATTAACTCGATTATAACTTTATAATTAATCGATGAATATAAGGTATTGTTCTATGTTTATATAAAGTACATCATAAAATCTATGAGTTATGATTTATGTACATATTTAAAGACAACAATCTTTATAAAATATCAAAAGAAATATGTGTCTTACACAACTTAAGTTTTTGTAAAGTAGTATATGCCGAGTAAATTTCAAACAAAATAAATCAAGATATTAGACTAAAATTTTAGGTGATTAGAAAAAAAGACTACTTAAAATTTGATGGAAAAAGGACCTTACATTCATGATTTGCCTTGATTTGCTACCGTTGTGCCACTTTGTCTTTTACAAACCACTCTGGAATCACACTATTTAATTTCATAAAAAGAATTATTAAAACCTTTGAATATTATAATTATAATTATGATACTTGAAAATATGACCAATATAAAGTAAATTTACAAAAATATAAACAAATATGAATATAAATAAAATAAACGTTATTGTATAACGTGTATTATGAATTTGCACTATATAAAGTTATCGAAAATTATTAAATCATTTTTGTTTAAATGTGTACGTCCGTGTTCGTCTATTACCTATGTATTATTTATAATTTTAACAACAGAATTGTAATTTATTAGTTTATTATTCGATTTATTAATTGAAGTTTAAGGAGGATTACTTACTGGTTGTAAAAATTGACTAATATTTTGTTATTAATGTTTACAATCTATCATGTATTAACGGTTATTCGTTGAAAAACAGGTAACTTAACCTTGAATATTTAAATATGTCAATCTAATAAAATAACAACTAACAATAGTAGTTAAAAACACGCGATTTCTTATAAGGGGTTATTACATTTTTACTTTCCTACTTCCGTTTATGTCGATCAAGGTTTTGAAATATTATATAAATGATTATTTCGCAAAATTCATAATTACAAGTTAATCATTTTAAACTGAGCCTCACAAACTAGGTTTTATAAATACAATTTGAAAAAATTGTAAAATTTTCAAAAGTTTGCGGTTAGGTTAAGTAGTTATTTTTAATAGGTATGTAATGTAATTCATTGGTATGTATCTATTATAGGTGTATAAGCATTTAATTATTTTTTTAATTTTGAAATATTTTTACCATTTAAATTATGTACATATTTTATATGATGGTTATTAAAATTGCTTTCAAATTTCACAATTATATGTAAATAATTAATACGTTTTAGTTAAAACAAGTACGTTTTACTAATTTATTTGTTAGAATTATCATTCTGTCGCGAATAACAAAGTTATCGGGTAGTTAGTTATATTAATATATTATTTCGTATCGTAGCAATTAATTTATAAATAAATCTTGAAAATAACACGTGAATTTGTTGTATTTTTTGTAATTTGTGATTCGTCAATTATTTCTTAAAATAATTTAAAATTGTATATTATATGTATATATATATATTTTAATATTAATTTAACTATAATAATGGCGAAATTCGGAGAACAGTTGGATATTGGTTGGTATACTTTTAAATTCTACGATTTGAATAAAAAACAGGTAATGTACATAATTCAAATGGAACTTTTATTTTTATTATTAGGATAATTTACGCATTGTTTATTTAAAATTTAGCCACGGCTGTTTCTAATAAATTTTGTTAGGCACGTCATTATAACTAATTTATTTGTTACACAAGCCATTAGCATACGTCATATTACCTCTTTTTTTTTTAGATATTATTTGTGTTTACTTTATAATGTATTATATCATTAGCAATGAAATTTCATCAATATTAGCTAAAAAATAGTAAATACTAAATTGGTTTTAAAGAAAATGAATAATTTAGCTGACAGTACTGCCATTTAAAAATCTCGGGAAAAAAAAATATACGAATATTAAGAGCTTTCAATCGACACGGTACAATTGCGTTTTGTAGATTAGATAAAGGCTGTAGAAATATTATATGCGAGCTGTATAAAAACTGGTTTTATGAGTGAGGGAAGGCCAGTATATGTTATGTTCTTAGTGACGGATGTTCGTTGAACGTTGTATTCGAGTAGAGTAAAATAAATATTGTAAAATTCAATAAGAAAATATGGTCGAAGAAACAAATATTGGATACTCGGGAATAAATATTTCCTCGAATGTGGTTAAGGTAATTTTCATTATAATTATTTACTCTTTTTTACGATTATTATTATTATTTTTATTATAATTATAGTTTTTCGTGGTTTTTTTAAATATCATTAAAATTAAAAATTAACATTTGCTGCGAGGTTACAAAAAAAACTGTTACGAGATGTTATGAAATTAATATTTTCTTTTAATTCATCTATTACATTAAATTTAAGTGTATCGTTGGTTGTACTCAGTCATAATTATGTCACATTTTTATTTCACCTTTAATTTCTAATTAATATTATTTATAGATGACATTAGATTAATACCAGAGTAATTTATTTTATAATTGGTATTAAGTTGTTTTGCAATTAATGTTTGTTATTAATCTTAAATAGGTAGTTACTATGATAATATTATGGTTTATATTTTTAGAAGTTCCAAGTTAATAAATCAAAATATATCATTAAGTAACTTACAAAATAATTGGTAATTAATGTAATTATTTAGTTAAATTCCCAGTTGTCAATTTAAATAATGTTATATAGTTGGTTAATTGAATACTATTTAAAAATAAATTAAAAATATATCTGATTAATTAGTAGAAAATATATTTAAAAAAAGCATACATCATGGTAAAATTGAAACATTCTATGCTTCACTCAGAATCTAAAAATGTGTTCATATATTTTGTCATTTTGAACTAATAGTGTTAATGTTGATTTCAGAAATGAGAAAAATACGTATAACATTAATATTATGTTGAAAAACAATAAACAAACGCATATATTTATTTTATTTATATCATATTTAACTTTTTAATTTTTGTGTTTTCATTTACAGCCAAAAGGACATTCTCGTGTCCCATCTAGTACAGATTTGAAAGAATTCAAAGAAGTGACTCAACGTGATTCATTGGTGCAACTAGAAAAAGAAATATCTTCCCTGCTTAAGTCAACACCTGCGGATAAAAAAGAGTTGGCTAAATCACAGTTTACAGCGTTTTCACGTTTATTCCAACGATTTTTAGAAGAATCTGGCCCATCAGTTGATTGGGATAGAATTGAAAAATTACCTGCTGATGCTGTAAGTGTATTATTCAATATGCTAAATTTAAAATGTTTTTCTATTGTGTAAATAACCTTATCTTTAACCTGTTGATAATCTTGTTTATCTGTTATTCGTTTTTGATAAGTTTTTTTGGTTGACCTACACAGTATATTTTAAATTTTTTTATGAACATTAAAATTAACTTTTTATGTAGGAAAAATATATCAAAAACATATTTATATAAAACGTTTTATAATTTCTAATGAATAATTATTCACTTGAAGATTTAAAATAATATTGTTAAGTAAACGGTTATTTATATTTTTTTTAAACAAATATTTCTAAACCTTTTAAAAACCATCTGATTTAAGGTCAGATCTGTAATTTATTTGAAAATACGAGTATTTATTGTATATTTATTATTTAAATATCTGTAAGTTCTGCCATTACTTATTTGTGGTGTTAGGTATTCAAATTTTATATAATTAAATAATATGAATATTCTGTGTAATAATATCATATTAATTAAATGTTCTAAATTTGAATATCTAATTTATTAAGGAATTAAAGGAATCCAGATATTAGTCACTTAACCTATAGTATACTTGACCTATATTATTTATTTATAAAGGTAAAGTTGATAATTTGTATGAGGAAATTTGTTTTCAAAAATGAAAACTATGCAAAATAGTTTTATTTTCATTTATAGAAAATAATGCAAATTGATAAAAGAATTAAACAATTATTTTACCCAAGAACCGGTCTAATTTAAAAGAACAAATTCAATAATGATTTTTGTTTCATTAAACACAAATTTAAGCAACTTTTTAGAATTGTAATTAAAAATTAAAATTAATTAATTTATTGTAATCTAAATAATTACATAATGAATGTATGACAATTATCCGATAAACTTTATTACTAAAAATATATTGTGTAATTAATCTAGATCCGAGATTATGAAACGCTTTCAAAACCAAGTCCTGATGACATTCATAAAAAACTCGAAAAACTAGTGGTGGTTAAGCTTAATGGAGGGCTTGGTACATCTATGGGATGCCGTGGTCCAAAGTCTGTTATACAAGTCAGAAACGACCTTACCTTCCTCGACTTGACAGTACAGCAAATTGAAGTATGTTAATAAAACAATTATTATTTGTTATTATTATATTGTTAATTTATATATTTTTTAAACAGCATTTAAATAAAAAATACAATGTTAATGTGCCACTGGTTCTAATGAATTCATTTAATACGGATAAAGATACTGAACAAATTATTCGCAAGTATAAAGGACTTCAAGTAGAAATTTACACTTTTAATCAAAGTTGTTTTCCACGAGTTTCTAAAGAGTCGCTGTTACCGATTGCACAAAACTGTGATATTGAAGGAAATATTGAAGCGTAAGTATAAAAAAATATTAAGGAAAATGTTGTTGACTAACAATTATTTTAATTATTTTAGATGGTATCCGCCAGGTCACGGAGATTTTTATGATAGTTTTAAAAATTCAGGATTATTGCAAAAGTTTATCGATACAGTATGTTTCTACATTACTTTCTAATTTATTTGAATAATTTCAAAAAGTATTTATTTTTCAGGGCCGAGATTATTGTTTCATTTCGAACATAGACAACTTGGGTGCAACTGTAGACTTAAATATTCTTAATATGTTATTGGGTCCAGATACTAACTCCCCAGAATTCGTAATGGAAGTTACCAATAAAACAAAAGCTGATGTAAAAGGTGGTACATTGATTCAGTACGAGAATAAATTACGGTTATTAGAAATAGCACAGGTTCCCAAAGAACATCTAGAAGAGTTTAAATCAGTTAAGAAATTCAAGTTTTTCAACACAAACAATCTTTGGATAAAACTTAATGCAATTGAAAAAGTGTTGGACGAAGGATCTATGAATTTGGAGATTATTGTCAACAATAAAACGCTGGATAATAATTTAAACATCATTCAACTTGAAACAGCTGTTGGTGCGGCTATGAAATCATTCAATGGCGGTCTTGGTACTTATATTTGAATATCTATTTAATATTTTATTTTTTTTTTCGATATAATTTGCAATTTTTATTTTGTAATAGGTATAAATGTACCCCGAAGTCGTTTCTTACCTGTCAAGAAGACTTCAGATCTTTTGTTAGTGATGAGTAATTTATACCATATGCGAAATGGATCTCTATCCATGAGTCCACTGAGAATGTTTCCAACAACTCCGTTAGTGAAACTCGGCGATAAAGATTTTGCTAAAGTTAAGGACTTTTTGTCTCGATTCGCGACCATCCCAGACATATTAGAACTGGATCATTTGACAGTGTCGGGCGATGTAACATTTGGTCGTAATGTGTCATTAAAAGTAAGTGTTTAATTTCATTATTGTACCCTATTCTAAAAAGTAATAAATTATGTATTGCACTTAGGGTACTGTTATTATAATTGCAAACCATGGAGATAGAATTGACATCCCATCAAATGCAACTCTAGAAAACAAAATTGTATCAGGAAATCTCAGAATACTTGATCATTGAAGAGAAATTATACCATTTTACTACTTATTGTTTGAAGAAGCACATGGATGTTTTTTAATAATAGAAATATTGTTTTAGATTTTTATTTATTGTTTTATTTATTTTCAAAGTTATGTTAGTGAATAATAATTGTTAAAATATGAAATGAGAGCAGATTTTAATTGCCGTGCTACCAAAATATTTTAAAAATACAATTTTATTTTGTCAAGTGTTGATGTTTATAGTTTTATCGCTGAAATAAATATTGTTTTTATTTTATACTATTTACCAAATTTATATTTTATATGTGTGAAATCATTGATCTATTTATTTTAAATTCAAATCAAAATAAACGCTATGCAATTTAAAATAAACTATAATTGTTTAAATTATTACTGAAGCTTGCAAATATGTTAAGGTATTTAAATAGGTATCATTAAAATTAACGTTATATTTTTATACTATACAGCAAATATTTTGAATTTTGTTTTACAATTATATATAATGTGAAATATAATTAAAACAAATACAATTTTGTAGTACTCATGCATTGTAGTTGTAGTAAAATAATATGGTAATATCAATTTTGAATCGTAATTTTAAAATACCGCTAACTTTTATTCAAAATTAAATTATTGAGATTCTTACTTAATTAAATTTAGAAAAAAAAATTAAGTTAATAATTAAGTATTGATTTGAATAATTATAATTCATTTTTAAAATAATCAAAATCGTGCATTTAAAATTTTAAAAACATACAATACTGTCTGTATACAATTTAAGCTCAATGGTATATTATATTAATTATTAAATTTAATAAATGTTTAACAAACAATATTGTGTTCTTAAACCGAAAAAAAAATATTTTGAAAGAAAATTATCGATTTGTAATTATTATACAGAATCACAGTGATCCGTGGTACTTATTCTCCCCTTCGTGATACATTCAATATATTCTTATCGGGTATTGCAATCTAAATAGTTTATATAAGTGGACAGTTTTTATGTCGGAGGCACAAGTCTGTTTTCGTATAAAAACCTAAAATTATTATTTACCAGTTAATTAAAATTATTTTTTATCTGTATTTTAATTGTTGTTTTGTATGGTTTATGAACTTACCAAAATAAAGTGTTATGTTTACATTATCATGCAGTAATTAATGATTTGTGACCTATTGCACGATTAATAAAAAAAGAAATTGACTTGTGTCCTTTTTCATGTACAGACTTGTGACCGATTATTATTATTATTATTTAATATCAGCTATTGTCATTTACCCATTCCCATATGTAGCATTTTTACACTTGCACATAAGACACGAAATGGATAAAGTATAATTTTATCATTGAAATAATAATCAATAGTATTTGTATTTGTCATATTATTTAACAAACTTAGCTACCTATGATAATAAAATAGATACAAATGCCATTTCACAATTTGTATAATTCAAAGGTAAGTTGGTATTAAAGTATATTATTATTATTATTCATTACTTTAAAACATTTATTTGGTGGATTGTAATCGGTGTTAGTTTTATTTTTTATTAATTCTAATCTAAATAACATTTTTTTTTTTCTAGTGCTCATTCAAACAAAAAGGTTTTATAGCCTACTTTCTTACACTAAATTGATCCTTATTTTTATGCTAAACATAAACACTAAATTTAAGGGCATTTAATTCAAAGGTTTTTTTTTTTTACATTTTTTTTCACAAGTTTTTTTTTCTTAAAAGAATTTTAACTCATAATTTTTACAGCATTAAATTCTAAATTTTTTTTTTACATTTTCTTTACTTAGTATTTTTTTTTACTTAGTTTTTTTTTTTTTAAAGTATTTTAAATAATGTTTTCTTTTACCTTAGAGAGATGTCCCATAATGTTTGTGTTCTATGTAGACTTGGCTTCTACTATTTGTTGGGTTTGGACTTGTTGTGATGTTTTCTGGGTTTAATTATTGAACATCTAGTTCTGAGATATTCGACGTTGATGTTACAAGATTTGTATTGTATTTGTGTGCGTCAAACGTTATGACGCGTCACCTGGTCCCCGACTTGTGCATGTTGTTTTACATACCGACTTGTAATGTGTGTGTATAGCTCAACTGTGTTGTGTGCGTTTCCTTAAAAATTGTGGGTACATAATATAGTAAAATACATACAAATATACAATGATCACCTCATTACATCCACCCTACACTCTTTTGTGTTGTGCCTCCACAGGACAGCTGAGAGGTCACATGTATGTGAAGAAAAATTTGAATAAAGGAGAGATTAATAGAATTTAATGTTAACGGAGGGTTGTTATTGATACAATAACAATAGATATGGGCTGCTTAAGAATAAAATGAAAAACATTTAATTTTACTTTCATTTACATTGATTTTTTTAACGTTTTGATATTGATATTATGTAATTGGTGGATTGTAATGGGTGTTAGTTTTTTTTTTTATTAATTCTAATCTAAATTACATTTTTTTTTTCCTTAGTTTTTATTTACATTATTTTTTTTCTAAGGTTTTTTTTTTACATCGTTTTTGTTTTAACTTTCTTTTTTTTACTTACTCGTACATCCTATAATGTTAAATAGTAACGACATTTGGCGACATTAAGCACTGTCGCGGAGAAAAATAAAATGTGACCGAGAAGAGCTTTCTGTAAAGACGTCGACACTATACTGAACGGCCCTGGTCGGTGAGCTGCCGCTGTAGATTCGCGTGTCTCGATCGGTAGGGTTGCGTGGGCAACTCAGCTGTCATTGGTCGGGCGGAGCGAGCAGCTCGGCTCTCATTGGCCGTGTCACCCGCCCAGTTTTGAACCGATGACTCACTTATTCCGGTCTTGCCGCAAACACACCTACGTATAGTTATTCGTTTTATTACTATTACTATTGTTACATAATTATTATGTATTCATAACGAACTATCATTATATCATTATATAATTAAGTACCTATTATATAATAACTGATTTGTTCGATTTTTATACGTTTCTGGTGCAAAAATCACGATTCATTTTTCTCCTTCATTTTTAGTGAATATAGTTCCCCTCCTTCCTAATGTCAACATTAGATAATAATAATAACAAACTATATTTTGTAAATATAGAATCAAATCAATCATATACCTTGGATCTGAGGATAAAATTCAATTCAAACATCTGTACAAAAAAAAAATTGAGACAACATGACTCTGAAAAATTAACAATTTAAATATTATTAATTTGTAATATATACAATAATAATAAGAAATGAATTCATTTAAATATATATATTTATAAAATAACAAAAAATAATTTTCAACGAGAAACATAGATAAATTGTTCCTAAAAAAAAACACAATGACATTCAAATGGCATGTTGATATGTTATCATGTAAGCAAATATTCCTATTTGCCAAGATCGAGCTATCCGATGTTGATGCGTTTAAAACTTAATTATCTATATAGTGGCACCATCTTATTACGTTTTTTGTTTTTACTCTGAAAAATAAATAATCATCATTTTATTAATATCAACATACTCGTATTAGCTTAGGAAGAAAAGACTACTGTACTGTATTTTACATGAATCTTATAACATAAATTTAAGCTGGGTTCACATGTTTCTTGTACTTGACATAGTCACTAAAGCAAGTTACTAATAATTTTACTACTTGTTAAAAAATATGGACTCGTTGTTTAATATAAAAGACAAATTTATTCCAGTATTAATTTTAGAGGACATTTTGAATAAGTTACTAGATAATAGTTCAATTTTCTTGGCCGAGTTGGAATTACTACTTGCCTTTGTTTATCTACTAAACCGATTTAAATACCAACGTAGCCGTTACGTTTAGTAAATCGCAAATAAAATGACTTATATAGAATATCTCTTCTACCTATTATAAATCTGTGAACTGTGATTAATTTTTTAAAATTTTAATGTATTGTAATATTGTCCGAGAATATAATGTTCTAAATTGCTTGAAATGCCAATTGAAATCTAATAATTCTCACCAAAATATTGTTATACAGTTTTTTGCTACAAATGTTGTCATTTATGTTTTATTTATTTTAAACAAACATAAAAAAGTATATAAAAAATAAATTATCTTATAAGCAAACTAAATATCATATAATATATTTATATTTGCAAAAAATAGTTTTTGAAATGCAAATACAAACCAAAATAAAAATATAATTAATGATGATATCTTATAATAATACACCATAAGAATGTAAATTTTTCGATTTTAGTAAGTATGTATGAACACATACTCGGGTAATAAGTTTAGTAACTTGTTTTAATAGCTTTGTTAAGTACTAAACATGTGTAATCCAGGATTTATTTTGTATCTACATGAGTGTACCATTGAAACAAGAGTGTACATAAGTTAAGCTTTACAAAATATGTCTGATAAATGATAATAAATATGAGCATCAGAATAAAATGCATTACTCAAGACAAGTTAGACAGTAACAGTTTTTTAATTCCTATTTGATGTTTACTCACAAACATCTGACAAAATATATTCACTTGTTTAAATATGAACTGATTTATGCATACAAATAATGATGTATTATTTTATTATTTGTGTAACTATAACACACTTGTACAAACATGTAAGAGGTAAATAAAATGTATTATTAGTCTATAGACATTGAATGCATGATGTGACATACAGTTATGCATATATACTTTTTTTTTAAATACATATATATAATAATCCTAAGGTATAAGAAATTAAAAACAAATTAAATGCAACTTACTTTAATTTCAACAAAATCAGAACTCCATTGTTTGTTTTGTATTTTTAAGCGTTTATCAAAAAATTTTTTGCTGAATTCTCAAACTTCCTTGTTATCACCCAGATGATTCAGATTATAGTCCTTTATTAGCCTTTATTAGCATTTTTAGCCCAGGGGCACAACATCCCTAAAATACAGCCCTGTATTTGAGGTAAAGTAAAATAAATCAATCAAGTCAGCTAGTCTTTATATATATAATTCTACTGTACGTGTGTATGACAGTGAACTCCTCCTAAACGGCTGGACCGATTTGAATGAATTTTTTTGTATGCGTTTGGGTGACGCCCTGGATGGTTTAGATTCACAAAAACTTTGGAAAAACCCAATTAGTAGAGGTACTCAAAAGGAAATTTTGTGATGTACTTTTGAAATTTTTGTTTATAAATGGTTGCTATTGGTTATAGGAAAAATTCAGCCCATTTATATGTACGTATACCTAATACCTATACTGTATAACCATAGTGACCATTATCATTGTATATACATTTTTTTTTTGCGAATCATTTCATATGTATATACATATACGACACGTGTTTCATATACTTTTCGTATTCTTACAATAAGTTAGTTATTTTTTATACTACAAAATTCACTAGAAATATATGGAAAAACAACGTTTGCCACGTCAGCTAGTATATATATAAATAAATAAATAAATAGTTAAACTGCATTGCATACTTTAAAGCAACTAATGTTTAAACAAAAGATGATTATTTTTAGGGCAAATTTGCTGAAACGTAGAAACATTTTAATTTATCATTCACACAATTAAACTAATTTGTCTTACGTGGTTAAAATGTTGTTGCTGTTGCTGCTGCTGTTGCTGTTGTTGCATGTGACATAACATCTCCATTAAATTATTATTGGCTGGGGGATGCATAGGGTGAATTTTAGTTTGAGGCTGTGGTTGGGGAGCTGTATACATTGGAGGCATTGTTGTATTTGCTTCAACATTACGCGTATAATTCATTAGCAACTAAATATAAAAGTAAACATCTGGCAATTAATTATTTGAATAAATAGAATAGACATAAATTAAGTTAATAGTTTTGAATTTCCTCATGTAGTTCAGAAGTTGACGAGGTATTCCACATTTCAGTTTGGGAAAATTGATGAATTGCAGTTCGAATAAATAATTCCCTTTGCCTAAAAAAATGTCTTTTTTTAGTTTCAATAGTATTTATGAGCATAGATTAAATAAACTAAATAAAATTATGTATACTTAATCTATGTTATGAGGCACTACATAATTTATATATGTTATTTCATTGTTTTATTTCTCTATTTTAACATTGTCAGTTTGTCACTGGTTAATCTTGATACCAAAGATTCTTCTTCAGCATCCCATGTATCAATTAGATGATTAGCATTGGCATTTAAACCTATAAATGATTTTAAATAAAAATAAATATTTATAAAATCTTTATGGTATGTAACTCTCAACATTAAAGTAAATAAAAAATGTTATGTTTATGTTTATGTCTGTGTTATGTTTTTACCATCCGAGTTTCCGTGGTCGTGACTCGCAAAACACGAAAAATAAAAAAAAACCAAAATTCGTCTTGTCGGGCGGCGGCGAATACGATACGAAACGACGACGACAACGTCAAAAAACGCACACTCGAAGCCTTTACCGACTTGGATTATACGTCGTCCGAGCCTCGACGGAATCGTTGAAAATCCGAAGTCGACGACCATTACATTCGCGTAATGGATCGCGCGCACCGGACGCGACGGCGGCGGCGATACGATACGAAAAACACGCTAAAAACCGAATATCGATGGTACGGTAGTATTTTAGCGACGAAATAATTTGGTTGCGCCCACGCGACCGCCGTGAGACGTGCGATTATTCGTCGATAATTACTATTACCATCGCCGCGAAACGAAATTTTGAAACCGAGAAACGAGACAATGGCGGTCGGCATAAAATTCTCGAAACACGGACGCGTTCGGAGAACCACCGTACATACGCGCGAACCGACGAAGACTGAAACGGAAGGGAAAACCAGTAGGGTAGCCCCGCGTCGGCCGAAACGGTTGGAAAAACGAACAGCCAATGAGAATATTTACGAATTCATGGAAACTAATTTGTTTTTTTTAACTGTCGTTTTTTTAAACGACCTCCGGACGACCGCGACCGCGGTATCCAGATTTCTGTCCACGGCGCGCGACCACGTCGTCGTCGTTCCATCACGGCGGCCACGCGACCACACGGCCACGGCGGCGGAACATTCACACTGCAACGCGTACCGCGCCGCCTGCAGTACTGTGATAACTCGTCGTTATCGGCGTTTTTACCGAAATAGGTTTTCGAATAAAACAAGTTCGCCCCGGAATCATCGCCCCTAATGCCTTCCTGAATTGCCAGGTCTGAATACTGTTTCATGCCTCTGCTATATAAAACGAAACTATTGACCAACTTTAATACCACAAAGCTCCAGTGACTCCGGATTTTTTCCATTTTTACCACTTTTAATCCCTTTAGGGTTAATTTTCTTAATTTTTGTTCCGCAAAATCCTTTCTTCAAATTTATTTATTTCACTTTCACAATTGTGTGTATATTTTTATTATGAAATTAATTAAAAATTGAAATTAAAAGACCAATAATAATTACTATGATTTTAATCATTTTTTCTCCCTAATTTACAAGGGAGGCGGCGCCTCCCATGCCTCCCCGGGAAAACCGCCACTGCTTAGTATATTACTCGGTTTGCGGCTGATTTCAATATCGATTATTTCCGAGTATGCGACTACACGGTAACGATGTCGGTTTCAATTTCGAAACGTGCACTTACGTTGGCACGGCATAGTGAAAATAAAAAAATCATTTAACACCCGTTCGAAAAAAAAAAAAATAAAAGACGGTTCGTGTGACAAATGGGTCGGAATCTAAAATGAAAACGACTTAAATTTGTTTAACGGTAGTCGACGTAAAGACTTATTAATTTCATATCGATTTCACAAAGATGTGGTAACAATTGTTTTTCGATGCCTAAGACCGACTCTTGGGGATTATCAGCAGCGGCTCGTGGGCTTTGAAAGTGGGCAGGGCGATTACATTTTTTTGTTTTTTGAAAATTATTAGAGTACAATCACACCATTAGATTAAAAATAAAAACGAACTACCAGCCGTGATAGTCTTGTGCAATAATTTCGGTCTTGTTACCCGTAAAATAATGAGAAAGTATCCGGAGAATTGTCATATTTGTATACCGAATACGTCAATTAGGCCCGCATGCATCACGGTCGTCTCTATTCGCTATCTAAAATCTAAAAGTCAATATAAACAGAAACCACCTATAAAGTAATTTTATTATAAATATTTTTCAAATAAATAATTGACGAAACAAGCAGCGCTATCTGTTGAGACATCGTCTAACTAAATAATTGGTTGCCATTTTCCCTATACCATGGTCTATGACTATCTATAGTATATTATATTTTAATCTATGCTACAGGTTACTTGTTTTATTTTGTTTAATAATTTTTTAAGTAAAATATTCATAGACGATAAATTGTTATTTTTGTCCCATATTCCCAATTTTTAATCTGGCCACCTTATCTCGATATTATAAAACATTCATGAAGTATTAGCTATCATCTATAGTATAGATGATATTCTATACAGTGTGTTTCACTCAAATGGTAAAACAAAATATTTCCTTCCAGTTACCTCGGATTGAAATAGGGTTTTTGCGAGGAGCTAGGGCAGAGATTCCCAACCAGGGTGCCGCGAACTTTATTTAAAGTTCCGCGAAATTATTTGAAATACATATTTTTTAAGAAAAAACGATTTCATGAAAAATAAAATATAGCACTGTGTGTAATAAACTAATAAAACAGACTATAATATAAAACCTAATGGGTAGAAATATTGTGTTGTTCAATCTATTTTAATGTTCATACTAGTTTGATTGCTATCGCTTTTATCGCAATTCACGATAAAATTGGTAAAAGAGCTCTAAAAATATTATTGCAGTTTTCGACGTCATATTTATGTGAACAAGGATTTTCCACTCTTTAATAAAAACAAATAAACGAATGAAAATGGAGTTCATTGAAGAAGAAATGAGAGTATGTCTTTCAACTATTCGACCACAAATAAAAAATTTGTGTAAAAAAAAACAAGCCCAAGTGTCACATTAGTTCCATGAGTTCCCTAATTTTTAATTAATCTTGATAATCAAATAATATTATGAAATAATAATAAAAAATACAAATATATAGTAAGTTAATGTTCAATGTAATAATTTATTTTATAAAATATAATATTTGTATATACCATATACCTACGTCTTTCTACTTTTGTTTATACTTATGCACTGCTTAATAAAACCGAATTAGTCTATAGGGTGCCCCGGATTTTTAGAAAATGATTAAGGATGCCGTAAGTCAAAAAAGGTTGGGAACCTCTGAGCTAGGGAATATTAAAATACACATTTTGTGATCATTTTCAAATCGTTAATCCTATCTTAGGACCTATCTTCAACACCGAATTTCGGTAGAACTATTTATTTTTTTAAGCATCTCTGATAAATGAACTTTTTTGTATCTCGAAAAATTACAGAATTTCAGCAATCTCAAGTTTAAACAAAAAAGATTTTTGCTAGATTTTTCAATTTTCTGTATTTTATCGGTTTCATATTATTTTCGGTTGGAAATTATTCCGTCGGGTATTTTCCGAGTAGCCGAAGCACGCCGGTGCGTGCCGTCGCACATCGGACCACAGCCAAGCGGATAGCGCGCCGACGACGCCGTGCTTGATGTACGCCCCCGCACGAAGTAGGGCTTCTTCCCGCGGTCTCATATAACTCGACGACCGGCGCGCCGATCGCGTCGTGGACGCAGTTCATATCGCGTCCGGTCCTTGATAGAGCAGCTTCTTGGGACGGCCTTCCTGTCCCGTCGCTCGGTCCCCCCGCCCCCGACAGCTCCGGCCTCACCTATATTATTTACTCTGTAGTCTGTGGATCCGTACCACGGATAGATAATATTATCTATAGGTCAGTGCCTTGGACACTCAACCGCGGTTGTAGATGTAGATTCTATATCTATATATGCGTGCACCCAACTTCATACAGGTCTGTTATTTATGATAATAACACCGAATAGATAACAATCGTAACTATTTAAAATTAAAAATAAAAATTTTACAAAAGATATTTTTATTTTTTGTAAAGAATTTATAGTAAGTATGATTTTTAATACTCTTAACGATTTAACCGAAAAACGCTAAACACTTTTAATCGGCGTTTAATTTATTTTGGACCATCTCAGGTGATTTAATCTAAGGTACAAATTTAAAATTCATTGTCATAATATGTGTTAACATTATTTTTGTTTTGATTTTGAATTTTGTAAAAGCTCAATTTGATTTATTTCAGACATATTTATTTATTATATTTTACTATGAAACATCATAATTATGAAATATTGAATCTAATACATTATTTATTCTTTACTTTTTGAAATTTGTTTATGTAATTCATTGTGCTTACGTATTTACAATATTTCATCCTCATAATAAATCTAATATAATAATACAATTGTAATAAATATATTATTTTTATTTAATTTTTTGAAATTTTATACTGAAGCGCTTACCATACTTTTTTGCATACAGTACAGAAATGAAATGATCAAGTTCAAGTTAAAACCATTGAATATTGAAAACAGCATACGATTTAAATCATGTCTGTCTTCAAAGGATATACGGCAATGCTTCATTGATTTCTTTGTAAAGAAAAATAATCATAAGTACATTAAATCTAGTCCAGTAGTACCATATAATGATCCAACCATTGCTTTTGTAAATGCTGGGATGTGTCAAGTAAGAATATTTAAATGATAAAAAAAGATTTTACTTAATAATTAATTTTTTTATATAGTTTAAAAATATATTACTTGGTCAAAGAACTTTAGCAGATAAATGTGTTGCAAATAGTCAAAAGTGTATTAGAATCGGCGGTAAACACAATGATTTGAATGTTGTGGGCTCTGATGGTTATCATCACACATTTTTTGAAATGCTTGGAAGCTGGTCTTTTGGACATTATGGCAAGGTGGGATTTATATTTATTGTATTTTGCAAATTTATTAAGTTTTTCTTCCTTAGGCTGAAGCCTGCATTCTAGCTTGGAATTTATTGACTTCGTCACCATTTAATTTACCCGCTGAGCATCTTTATTTTACTGTGTTCAGTGGTGATGAAACACTTGGTATAAACTCAGATGATGAAACTCGTCAGATATGGAAACAGATTGGGTTAATATAATGTTTAAACTTTACATATAAGTATTGTGAAACATTATTTTATATAAGAAGTAAATATTGTAATATTATTTCAGTGTGAACGATAATAACATTATTATGAGCGGAGCAAATGATAATTTTTGGGAAATGGGAGAGAGTGGACCATGTGGTCCTTGTACAGAAATACACATAGATTATCCCCCTTCAGGTGGAAAAAATCTTATTGAACTATGGAATATCGTTTTTATAGAATATTCTCGGTAATTTTATTGTCATTGGTAAATTTTTTTAAAGTTTATAATTAATGAAACAGACTTTATATAGAGAAAGAAATTCTTCTATACACAAGCTACAAAATTATTTCATAGATACTGGTATGGGATTGGAACGATTGACAATGGTGCTACAAAATAAAACATCTACTTATGATACAGATTTATTTTCACCTATATTCAACTGTATATTCAATGTAAGAAATTTAGTCGTAAAAAAATAATATATTTTACAAAAATTAATTATAGTTTTCTATTAGGCAAGTGGAATATCAAAATACACTGGACTATATGATGAAACGAATTTGGACACTTATTATCGTGTTTTAGCTGACCACGGACGTCTGATTACTGTTGCTTTATCAGATAATATGCTTCCCAGTCATAAGTTGGTTATTTTGCTATTACAAATTCAGAACAATTGTAAAAAGTTTTATAATTTTTCAGTCATAAATTAAGAAGAATGATGCGTAAATCGTTTTTATTGGCTGAAATGCATTTCAAAGTCCAACCAGGATATACTTTATTGGTTGATATTGCTAATGAAGTGTCAAATAGTCTTGGTGATGCATATCCTGAATTGGTTAAAAATAATGAAAAGGTTAATTGCAATTATTCTGATTAATTAAATGTCTTATAGTATTATTTCTTTTAGGTGAAACATTTAATAAAACATGAATATACTGTTTTTAATAAATTAAGAAAGTCAATTTCCAAAGATTGGAAAATTACCATTGAAGAAAATCCAATCTTAGGAAATTTTAATCCGTATGAAGAATCTACGGGATTTGTTCCTGCTTGTAATTACTTAGTTAAACATAAACATATGAATCCTATACCAGCATTTACATTATATGATGCATTTGGTCTAGAAAAAAAAACAATTGGAAAGTTAGCTGGAGCTATGGGTAAAAACACATAATTTCAATTTAATAATATACAAATAATTTTGTTTTTAATTTTGTTGTAAAAATTATTTTAAATTAAAGTAAAGAATATAATTTGAATTGATATATCACTAATTAGTAGTCGTACAATTTTTTTTATCATATATTTGAATCAATTAGTCTAATTGAAATATCTAATTAATTGCTGGAATATAAGTCAAAGTAATTATTTCTTTAAAAATAAGTGTATTTTTATTTTTAGGAAAATCTGTAAATTGGAATGAATTTGAAATACAATTGAAAAATTTGCAAATAAAAACCATAAAACATATACAAAAAGTATCAAATAATCATGTGATGCAAAATATCCCTAAAACTGATGACAATTTTAAGTACGACATTATTCGCAACAGCAATCAAACATATAAATTACCAGAAGTTACTGCTAAACTTCTAGCTGTTTTAAATTTGAATGGTGATGTAGTGAGTGAGCCCGATATAAAAGAGCATGGAACTTTGGTTTCATTAGTATTAGATAAAACTTGCTTTTATTGTAAAGCTGGTGGACAAGAGCACGATATTGGAATTGTTAAAACCAACAATGGAAAAATATTTGCTGTTCATGATGTTGAAAAAAATCTAGAAAATGGTATTGTTTTACATTATATCAATTCAAATGATTGGCCTGTATTATTAAAGTACTTGCATATTTTTACATGTACAGTTTTAAATTAAGAACAAAATATATAATACTTACTTAAATACCTTTGTTTTCAGTGAAACAGAATTAACTGTTCAGATTGATCCAAACCATAGACTTGGTTTAATGCGCGCACATTCATCGGTCCATTTATTAAATTCAGTTCTGAACTCATATTTAGTTGTTACTACTCAATTGTCAAGTTGTGTTGAAAAGGATCATTTATCTCTTTCATTTGCACTCTTTGGTCAAAAATTTTCACTTGAAGGTAAATAAATATAATTTATATTGATATATTATATATTAAAACCTCGATTATCCGTTACTCTCTTATCCGTGAACTAGTCTATGAAAAAAGCCTGAGATTCTTACACACTAAAATAACTAGTTTTTCAAATTATTTTATTTCATCGTCATTATACTTATACTTAAAATATTAAAATCAATTTATAATAATTATAAATACAAATATGGATTTTTTTTTCGTACCCATTTAATTCAGTCATCTTCCTTCTTGGTCCAGTTGCAAATGGTTAATAGAGGTTTTACTGTACAATATATTTGTCTTAGTTCAAGTTAAACAGTACTACGATAATATATCATTCAAATAAATAATTTCAATTAATTAATGAATTAAAATGTTATCGATTTTACAGATGCCTTGGCGGTAGAAGAAAAAGTTAACAATATCATACAATCTGCAGTATCTGTTAAAAGAACAACATTGTCATCCAATGATTTAAATCAAATAAATGTCACATTACTTCCCGGAGAAGTTTACCCAGATGATCAAGTACATGTAATAGATATGTATAATGATGTTGATAATTGTTATGTATCAAGAGAAGCATGTTGTGGAACGCACATACAAAATACTTCAGATGTGATTGATTTTTGCATTGTACAATATAAATGTCTGAGTAATGAATGCACCCTGAAAGCGTTAACTGGACCATTGTGTACAGACGCAAGAATTTGTGGTCAAAATGTATTAGAAAAATTAAATAATCTTGAAAATCTGATGAATTCAATAAACTCAAATAACATTACTCCTAAACAGGTGAACTATAATAGTTATTATTTAACAATTAATACTAATGATAAAATCATCTTAAAACACTATTTTAACTTCAGGTACATGTTTTAATGGATCATATTAAGCAATTAAAATTAGATGTGAATAATAATCCACAAAAATATATACCACTAAAAATTCAAATTCATATAAATAAAAAAATATTTGCTTTAGAAAGGAAATTTCAGAAACTAATGAAAGATAAAAAAAGGTAAATAGTTGTACATTATATTTATTTCAGTACTATTGTATTTTAATTTTATGAAATGACTGCATTTTGTATTTAGAATAATATTGGGTGATGCGATCAAACAATTATGTGAAGATTCCTTTGCCATTGGTTTTGTTGATTGTGAAACTGCCTACTTTGATGATAACTATTTTGATTTTGAAGATGTCTCACATGTTTATGGTGATATACCTTGTTTATTTTTAGCTTATAATAAAGGAAGAATTCACGTGTATCTTCAAATTCCAAAGGTACGTACAACAGTGATTTTTAACGTACCAATTTTTTTTATAAATATATTGTATTATAGGAGCTCTCAGAAGATAAAAAGTGGTTAAATGATTTTTGGAATAAGTTTGATATTAAACCAACCAAATTCAAACAAAAAACATTGTTTAAAACTACTGAATTCAAAGTAAAAGAAGAAAATAAAAGTAAAGCATTAGAAATTATACACAATGTAATTAAAAATGCTAAAAATGGCTATTTTAGTAAAAAAAATTGATCAAATAAAGTTAATATTGTTCTAATTATTTGGTTAATAAATAGTCTTATAATACTAACAAAATATTTTTTATTTAAATATATTTTTCAATTATATGTATGCTTGTTTTTTTTTTTTTGAATATACAGGTGCAGTTAAATTTTAATTCATAAATTGAAAATAACGATAATGTATTGATTATATATAAAATAAATTGCAGTCTTACTTGCTATTTTATTACATCAATTAAATAAAAAAAATGTAGCCAATGAATCGCATTTCTTAGAATTATAAACGTTCGATAAGAATTGCTGATGCTCCACCGCCACCATTACAGATGGAAGCTACACCTTTTTGTCCTGGTTTTAATGCGTGAGCTAAATGGACCACAATCCTGGCACCAGACATGCTAAATATGAAATATTAAAATAAATTTTTTTTATCTAGATATATAGTCAGTAAATACCTAGGTCAATAAACTACAATAAACATTTAATAATGACATGGCCCCACGTTGGTGACGTGGTGGGGGGGGGTGTCATAGGTGTAGATCGGAAATCGAGTGAAAAAATTAATTACAGCACAGGTATTGAACCCGCGACGAAAAGTCGTCGTGCCATCACTGAAACACCATATATTATATCTTTCCACTCGCGATCCACACCTATTAGATTAGAGGGCTGCATTGTACAGCTGAGGAGAAGTAGCGCATCGCGTTAATTATATAGTGAGTTATTTACCCGATGGGATGACCCATACTAACAGCACCACCGTGAACATTGACTTTAGATGGATCTAGATCTAATTTCATAATATTGGCCAAAACAACTACACTGAACGCTTCGTTAATTTCCCATAATGCTATGTCATCTTTGGATAAACCACTTTTACTTAATAGCTGAAATAAATAAAAAGTATTTAATATTTATACTGATGAAAATACGCTAGTTGGGCATATTGCATACTTTTGGGATTGCAAATGCTGGAGCGATTGGAAAATCAATAGGGTCAGTAGCACCATCTTGAAACGCAACTACTCTAGCTAAAGGTTTCAAATTAAATTCTTTCAAAATATTCTCATTAGTTAACACCAAAGCTGCAGCGCCATCATTAATTGATGATGCATTTCCAGCAGTTACTGTGCCATTTTCTTTCTATAATATAACGTACATGTAATCAGTGATTTATAAAATAAATATTATAAACATGAAACAATTTACTTGAAAGACTGTATTCAATTTTTTAAATTTATCAAAATTAACTCTTTTAAATTCTTCATCCTCCGACACAACAACATCGGGATTACCTAGAAATGTTTCAATAATTTTCAAATTTATATTTAATACACTTTAAAAAAAAAACAAAAACCTTTTTTTTGTGGTATAATAACTGGGACAATTTGTGAAGTGAAAATTCCTTGTTTCCATGCTTCAGCACTTTTTTTATAACTGCTAATGGCAAAATCATCTTGTTGTGTTCTATCAATGCCACACTGTTTAGCTGTATTTTCAGCACAACTACCCATGTGAATTTTATTGTAAACATCAGTTAAACCATCAGCAACGATTCCGTCCTAGTAGAAAAAAAAGAAATATATAATTTAATGTTTATAAGTATTATTTTAATGATTTGATTAATAAACGAACTGATAAATTCACACCGCCATATTTAGTGTCCCCTCTAGGTAAATAAAATGGCACATTAGACATTGATTCCATACCACCAGCAACTACTATTTGTTGATGGCCACACATTAGACTTTGGGAAGCCAGCATAACTGATTTCATTCCAGAAGCACAAACTTTATTTATAGTTGTACATATAGTTGACTTTGGTAATCCTAAAAATGGATAATGGTCATAACTCATAAGTAAATGTTAATTTGTTAAAATATAATTTTTGTTTTATAAGTTTACCAGCAAATAGTGTTGCTTGTCTAGCTGGTGCTTGTCCAACACCACCTTGACATACATTTCCCATAAAAACTTCCTGAATTTCATCTTTAGGAATACTTGAACGTTCAACTGCTGACTGGTGTAAAAATAAAATACACATTTTACATGTTTTACAAAATAAATAATTTACCACCTATAGGCTATATTATATATATATAAGTTCAATATTATTTTAAAAATAATTAATTTCTCTATTTGTCAACAATGTCTCTTTAAACCAACCATAAATTTACATTTTTGTATGTAATACTTTTACATATAGGTGTTACTTTTAGTATGTAATACTTCTAATTCCCTCGTTCTAATTTACATAGTCATTAAATTATTTAATAATTTACACCATCATTTTTTTTGAGAGTTATTAGGTCAAAATTGAAAAATGTATAAACCGCATATGAACAACACAATTTTGTTGTTTTCAAATTTACCCAAGTGAAGGTTTGCATAATGCTATTAGTGTAATACCTAGATTGTTAGAAATTGAAAGTGTGTTAATGTTATATAATTAATGAATGTGGGGAAGTTTAAAGGTCACTGCAAGTGCAGGAAAAATGCTGCCAATATTTACTCTTGCGTAAAATATGATATATTTTAATGATATTATAAATCTAAATTGATAATTATTACTTTAAACGAGGTATTTAAAATATGAAAAAAAATGTAATATTACACATTAGAACATACGTACATAGTGATCAAAATATAGTGTGATTAAATTATAAATAAATATATATACACGATTTTACCTCCAAATAATTAATAACAATAATATAAACCATTAAAATATCATGAAGATTTCAACAATAAAAACTTACTTGAATAGCTATGGCACCTAATTTAGTAGCAGATATGCTCTTCAATGATCCACCAAAAGAGCCAATTGGAGTTCTTGTGGCACTCACAATAAAAACATCTCTCAAAGCTGCAGATGTCGACACGCATCGTTTGGAATTTTTCATAAATTTCTATTGTGCATTTTATTATAATCGTTGTAAGTCTTAATGGTAATCATTAAATGGTTATATAGTTAGATTAACATACCTTGCCCATTTGAAAAGTCATCATGGTAATTTAATTTCAACACTATAAAAAGCAATGTAAAATTATTTTAATAGTGAATAGATACCAATGTCTTTCTTTGTAATTGAAATTTAACAATAATTGAACTATAACGATCGGTTATTCTGATCAAAGAAATACATCAAGTGTGAATTGAATGAAAATTATTCAACCTTATTAGTTAATAGACAGTAGATGTAGTCCAAAGTTCAAAATACAAATTAAAAAAACATTGGGTTAAAAGAAATAAGGCATTGATAACGGTTATTCTTAACTATTGCATTTACATTACATGTTTGTGATTCTTATGCAAGAGTGCAAGACCCGCAATGACATGTTGTTTTCAGCAAATACCCATTGGTATAGATAACAATTTGTAACAAGGTTTTTCATTTAACAAATGATAAGTCTTATCATAAAGATATCATTTTGAATTTCATGTTCTTTAAGTTTATTTACTCTATATTGAATGTGCTTTTACAGTTAATTAATGATATTCATTAATTGATTAATTAAAATACAAAATTATGGCTTTAGATTTGGAGAAAAATAAACTGAATATTGTAATTTTTATGTAATTAATTGACTGTAGTACGTATAGTTGCTAATATCTATTTGTTTAAGGTTGACGATGTTGCTTATTACATACCAAATTTTATAACCGAAGACCAGGAAAATTATATCATCGATAAAGTAAATAATGCACCCAAGCCAAAATGGAGTCAATTGACAAACAGAAGACTGCAAAATTGGGGAGGCATACCTCACGCTAAAGGACTTATACCTGAAAATATTCCAGATGTAGGTGTTCATAATTAACTCATTATAGTATTTTGTAATGGAATGGTTTTTTAACAGTGGTTAAATGGATTTATCGATTTGCTGGAAAGTCTTCAAGTTTTTCCTAAAACGAATAGGCCTAACCATGTGCTAATTAATGAATACTTACCAGGACAAGGAATTATGGTATAAATTTAACAAATACATTAAGTAATTTTTCTTTTTGATAAATAATATTTATTCTATAGCCTCATTTAGATGGAAGTTTATTTTTTCCAACCATAAGTACTATAAGTTGTGGATCTCATACCGTACTGAATTTTTATAAGCCATTTAACGAGGTAAAGTTACAGTAGAAATGTTTACCAATTATTAAGTAATATACTTATATTTTAAGTTAACACTTCAACTAAGGATAAATTAACATATTAAATTAAATAACAAATTAAAACAAATGAAAATATGATTTTGATACCCATTTCAGAAAATAACTAATATTTGTTTATCTTTTCTATAGTTATAAAAAAGACATTGACATAATTAGTTAATTCGATTAAAAAAATATCGTACATTTTAACAGTTCTTTAATTTAGATTTAGAACATTGTTTAGGCGATATATTCAGAATTTTTATGTATATAATTTTAGGTAATTAATAATCAATGAATTTATAAGTATAAAACAATTCTTTTTATGAATAAAAAACGTTTGAAAATGTTATTATATAGACCTTTCAGTATAGTACCTCAGATTAGTGAAATGGATTGCTCCATGATAAAAGACCATCTAGTTAATATTCCAATTTTTTCAGCAGAATAAAAAACATTTACCTTCTAAAATATTTCATGCTGCTTAGCTTTTTTTATCATAGAACCCTTGATATAATATTTACTATTATTGAACATTTTGATGTGATGGTGAATAAAGATTTTCTGGCCTTAGGAACATATGATTTCATATTATTATTTTTGATCACAAAGATTAGGTATTTCGAAATTTATAAATAATAAGTTTAATTAAATAAATTATAAATTAAATTAAAATACATTACAACCAAAATATTTAGCCAGCTGTTATTTGATGAAAATTATAGGTATAATTTCACTCTTACCAATACATCTAAAATATTTTACAATATTTGTAAAATGAATTAGTATAATGAATGTCATAATAATAACAAAATTAAGTATTTTCAATACTACTAAATTTCTCTTTAACACGTTCACGTCCACTTATATTCCAGAGGTCGCGCCTACCCAGCCGCGTAAATATATCGGCTATACCATATTCATATTGATAACAAAATGATAGACATTAAAATGCCGAGAAATCGAAACAGGTTGTTTCTTATTGTTCTAATACTTCTACTGAATGGCCGTGCTAAATATCATGATCAATTACCACCAGCCGACCATTATAGATAATAATAAAAATAATTGTCTTATGACGACTATGGGTCGTCATCGGCTGGTCGCTCCCGACATCGAATGACGACTACTCGTCGTCATAGGCATTGAACATGTTAATAAATTAAATAGATGCACTTCATGGCTATTAACAAACAGAAAAGGAATTATTTATTTCTGAGAAATTTAGATTTTGTCAAAAAAAATAAACTTTATTTAATATTTTATACTAATTATAAAATTATATATTATGTAATTAAAAGAAAAACTGATTATAAAGTTACTATTGTTTATATTAATGTTTTGAAAATACTTACAACATATTATAGGTGGACAAAGAAGTAAACGAGTTTCCAAATGAGAAAGTATTTAGTTTATTGTTGGAAAGAAGAAGTCTCCTTGTTTTACAGGAAAAGATGTATAACAACTATATGCATGGAATAGAGGAAATAACAAATGATACCATTGATGACAGTATTTCTAATTTAAAATTGTGTGGAACAAATATAAAAAGTGGAATTTCATTGCCAAGAAACAAACGTATTTCATTAACTATAAGAAATGTTCCAAAAGTATCTAAATTTAATTTAAATTCTTTTGTCATAAAAAAGTAAACTCATTAATTTCAAAACACAATTATGTACAATAAATTGTTTGAATATATTTTAAAATACACTTAAAATAATTAATCAAGTTTATAATATTTACAATAACTTTTCCTCTTGTATATATATATATTTTTTTTTTATAATTAAAAAGTCGTTGGTAAATAAATTTTTTCTTTCTAATGTGCATACCCCTACTATTGGTATTGTTAAAAATAATAAAATCAATAGATTATACACAATATCAAAGCAGGTTGACATCAAAACCAGAATACAAGATTCATGGTTATTTACAGCGCACAGACACAATAATTTTTTACATTTGTTAATTAATAAAATATTGCAAAATTGCAATTATGGCAAAACCACGTCACTCAAAACAATTTCATAACTTACATAACTAATAATATTTAATGTAAAAATTTTTATCTTATATTATTTATTAATATATATAATATGTATTGGCTATATTATCCTAGATCAAATATACATTACATTATTTTAAAGACCTTACAATTTTTGTTTGTATAATAACATTAAATTGAATTGTACTGTAAGTAATTATCATTTGGAACAATGGGTATTTATTGAAATAAACAATTATTTTTAAACTAAGTAATTTTGTGCGTAAGGAATACTAAGTTAATACATATTAGAATTTGGTGCACATCCATAATTCTATTTAAAATCATGATAAAAAAGAATACAAATCAATAATTTTTTTTTTTAAAATATACAGTTTAAAAACTAGTTTAAAGTAGTTTATCTTAAAGAGTCAATGCCAAAATGAACTATGAAAGAATAAATTACCGATTTAATAATGTATAAAATTAAAATATTAATTAAATTGGAAATACATATTTCCACAAAATACATAGAAATAATCTTATAAAAAGAATTTTTTGTAATTTAAAAAAATAAAATCAATATTAAATGTATTTGTGTACAGATAAAATGATAAATATTCAATAATGTATCAAAATAATTAATATTTAAATTTGACATTGACATCAATGCGATAAATAATAAACCTATATGATAATACACATTTAATTGATTTATTTTATCATAGAAAGTAAATTGAGAAAAAAATAAAAATTGAACAACCATATAACTTTAAATCGCCTAATATACTCGTACTATATTATATTTCCTGATTATATAGAAATCTAATGATTTTAGCTACCTAAGTTTTCTTAAAACTTAATAAATATAATAAACGAAAAAAAGTATAAAATTATAAAAGTTAAACAAGAATGTGTAATAAACACATCAAAACAATTTGTATGGTATGTGTTTTAACATAAAAGTGAAGTCTTTTGAAAAATCAGAACTAAATTATATCGATATTAACAAAAATGATTATTTAAATATTGTTCAAACAAGTAGTAGACTATTACTTACAAAATGTTATGATGAAGATTATCACTTACGATTCCTTAAAGTTTTTCGGTCCTTAGAGTTGTTTTTAACTACCCCAATTCCTGCAGTAGTTATTTTTGCTGAGACAGCATTTCCAGCATCTGAAAAATTATAATAACCACAATAGTTAGTACAGTGAATATTGATATATTTATATTTAAAATCTATTTTAAATGTACTATTAGAGGTTATTTTAAAAATATTTAACATACAATAAATAAAAAAGTATAAATAAATGTAGCCAGTCATCCATAATACAGGATTCAATGTAAAAAATAACATCTTTGGCTATGAATATCAGAATTTTTAACTAAAAATTGTTTATTGCACTCATCAAGAATTGTAATCTAAATTTAATTGTATAAATACTAATTTCAAGCAATAATAAAACCTAAAAAATATATAATTATATGTTATGTTAACAATTTTTAATTAATTTTCATTAAAATATATAGTTAGTTTTCTATTTTTCATATCACGACAATCAACAGAAAATATCAGAAAAAAGGTTTTTGGTATAATATATTAAAAATGGTAATTTTTAATGCTCTCTTTAATATAAAATAATGAGCAACGTATTTTTTGAAAAAAATGAAAATGAAACAATTTTAGTTGAATTAATTACATTAATGAATTCAAATAATTTTTTTTTTAAACAAATTAATTTCATAAATAATTTCTAATAAATAAAGAAAAATATTTTACTTCTAGTTTTTGATGTGAGAAGTGGAACAGCTGGAGATTTTAGTTCAACTTTTTTGGAAGACTTTTTTTCTATGACATTGTTTTCTTTTTTTTGTTTTGTAGCTGTTATTTCTCTTTTTTTTAATGCTGATGAAACAGATGCAAGTACATAAGTTGGTTTAGCAGGAGCTTGAGTTTTTCTAACTGATGTTTTGGGTTTATTAACATTTACTGACGATTTTTTAGATGGCTCCTTAACATTAACTTTTTTTTTCACAACTTTTTTATTAGTTTTTTTTGGGTTAATTTTTTCATCTTCTTCGTCATCATCATTGTCATTTTCATCACTCTCAGATGATGAATGTCCAAAATCATATGAAGGTTTTTTCTTGGACAACCTAGATGATTTTTTCACTGGTTGTTGCTGCTCGTCAGTTGACATTTTCCTTTTTACAGTTATGCTTTTCTTAGTTCCTTTCTTCTTAGTTAGTTGAGCTTCGTCTTTGAACAAACTTACATCCACTATAATCATCATAATTGTAATTAAAATTAACAGGTTAAATGAAGTGAAAACATATATAATTAATAATTTAAAAATAATAATTTATTATTTATTAAAAATTATACGTACAACCATCAGGATGTTCTTCAGTTACTGAAGGTTTTTCTGAACCTTTTTCTACATCAATTGATCGCTTCAAAATATTTTCAATCCTTAATTTTTCTTTTTCTGGAAGTTTCCATTGTTCTTTTTGGATTTTTTTTAATGTTATATTGGTCAATATGCAGTCAAACTCTGTAAAATATAGAAAAATTTTATTACATATTTTTATTCTATAAAAACAAAAATAAAGATGATAATTTTAAGAAATTAAGGATAAGTATTGAACCTATTAACCTACACAATATTTGATAATCAAGAACTATGAAAAACAATTATTTTTGAGAGTAGATTAATATTATTAGATTTATAATTCTTAATGAATTACATCTTCTTACATTGTTTCAAAGTATACATTTAAGAAACAATAATTGTTTGTCGATATTGGAATATATTTTTAATTCAAAATAACCAATCATTAATCATAAAAACTTTTATCGGCATTAAATTTAACTAATTTAAATATATCTCACAAAAGTATTCCAAAGCAATGAGCATCATTTATAATAACTTCTATGGCAAAACATACTATTTTAAGTAGGTAAATAATTTATTGGTTTTTATAACGACAAAAATACTATAGTAACACATCAGTTAAAACCTTCAAGTTCTTAAGATAGTTTGATTAGAATTTTAGGTAAACTATAGGCGATAACCAAATATTTAACAACCAAATTATTTATTTATGATTAAACTAATTAATGATCTATGTCTTTAATAGTTAAACATTATTTTTTATAAGTATTTCTAATTTTAACCACAAATTGTCATATATATTAAAATATATTAAATGATACCTGTATGATCATAAAAATCTGGTGTGAATTCATCATTTGGATGTTGAGTTAGCCACCGAATACGAATTCGACGACTAGCTCTATGAATATTTTGCATAGCTTGACACAAATAAAATCCTCCATCTTCATTTCGCACAGCCAAAAATTCATTTCTTTATAAAATAATTAATATATTTAATTAATTTGCAATAATAATTTATTATATTTTAGTATTATAAAATATTACTTGTAAAATACGGTTAGTTTTTCATTATTAATTTTTGAAGAAGTAGATTTTTCTGCAATTTTGGAGATAAGATGCATTTCGGGTAGCAATGATATTTGAAAAGGTTGTGTAGGAAGTCTTGTACGTTTTGATTTTATTTCTTCAACAGGTAAATCTTTTTTCAATGTCTTTTCTTTCTTTTCTTCATCGTCTCCCTCTAATTGCTTTGAAAAAAAAGAAAAAAAAGTAAGATTAGAAAGATGTCAATGTTTAATATTTTCAAATAAATTTATCTAATTAGACCATTGTTACTTGCAGATATACTCAGTACAAATCATGAACAAATATTATTTCATAAATAAGGTTAGGTACTATCATTAAATATTATAAATTAAAAATAATACAGGAACTCATTCAATAAATAATTTTGATTAATTTCTACACTATGGGATTCAATTTTCATACATAAAACTGATATTCAACCAGACATATTCAACTGTTGCATGACATACAAGTTCTCCATGTCATAAGAAATGATACTAGCTATATAAATATTGTAAGTAGACAGTCGTGAGAACTCAGGACTGTAATTTCCACATTCCACCAAATACTCCGAACATGGTAGTTAAGACGACATTCATTGTCATACTTGATTAATTTCCAATTTAACTACTGATATAACATGTGGTCATAAGGTGGAATGATTTGTCGGTAGATAATAAGCGTTGCCAGACGAGAAGCAGTTTCAGGACGATATAATATATTTTGAAACAAAATTTACTTGAGAAGCATTTTATGGGGTAGGTAGATAAAAGCAAAATATAAAATAAAAATGTCTAAATATAAGACATTATGAATTCAAAGAGAATATTGGATTAAATAATTTCTTAGTAATAAGCTGATTAACAAAACTTCTTATTATTTATACATATATGAGAATTAAAAATTACTTTGTGTTCTCTTTTTCGCCGTACAGCAACTTTTGAAGTATTTGAAGACGCTTGTTCAACTTTTTCAGATAAAGCAGTTGTTCCTTGGGTTGATACAACTGCTTGAACTTCATTAGATTCTTGTTTGACTTTAGCATCATTTTCTTTTGTTTTGGATGCTACATTTTCAGTTTTAGGTAATTCTTCTGGTTTAATAGATTCACTAACAGATGCATCAATTACTTCTGGTATAACTTTATCTGTTTGACTTATTGGCAAGTTAATCTTATCATCTTTTTTCTGAGATAAATTTTCAACTTCAGATACTTGAGGTTTCCCTTCAGAAACAGGTGATTCATTAGCATTTTTGGCACTACCAGAGTTATTCACCTGACTGTGTGGTACTTGTGATTCAATTTTAGGCAATGCTTCTTCAATTTTTTCACCAATAGGTTTTGCATCAGGTATACCATTACACGCAGTAGATTTTTGAACAATATTTTCGACAGAAGTCATAACGATTGGTACATTTTTATGTTCATTTACAAGACTCAAAGGCTGAGCTGACTGGGATGTTGTATTTAAATTTAATGGAGTTAAATTCGGTGGTTGTTGTACTTTAGAAGGTGAAGAATTTGAAATAGTTGGAGGAGCCAAAACTGTAGGTAAAGGCTGCTTTACTGGAGAACTCATTGCACCAATACTATTCATTTTTGTTAAACAAAGATCAATCTGAAAACAAATATAAAATGTCAATATATGCCTTATAGGTATACAAATATAGGTACACATTCAATTAGATAAATGTTTCTAAAAGATTGGAGATTTTCATTCAAGTAATTATCATATATTATTCTTTAGTGAGGGGCAAAATAATTTATTTAAAGATACCTCATAAATAAAAAATACAACTAAAAATAGCTTTTATTTATAATTACATGATTTATATAAAACTTTAGAAAAAAGCCAATTATATAGGATTTTATAATTTATTATGATATACAAGCAAGGCTCTTTGTAAGATTAACTACAATGTAATTACAATGATATCAAATTGATAATTAATAAAGTATCTAATTTTGAAATATAAGCCAATGAATTGATTTCAAATCGTTCCATAAATAAAATAAATACGACAATAGCTTTGCTTTTGAACAACTTGGTAAGTAGTGATGATCATACACTGATGATACATATATTATAATAGTACCTATCAATTACTTTTTTCTGTTCAAACAGAAATAAGTTACTATAGAGAAAATGTTTAATGAATGCTATTATAATAAAAATAAATATTTGATAGGAAATGGTGATAAAAATTTATCACAATTTTTTTCAATAAGTACAGACTACAGAGGTACCAAGTTGTTTTTGAGTTTTATTGTATTTAATGACTTTTACAAATATAATAAATTTTTAAGCATAAAGATACTTTAAAATGATGCCTACTAATTTAAATAACATAAAACATTTAACACTATCAGTCATTACTAATTTATATTTAATTTCTACAATGGAATTTAATTTTCATGCAATTTATAAATTTTATCTTATCTTTAATTTTAGTAGATAGTTTTTATAAAATTAATATCATTGAGATTCTTTTATATTCATTAAAATATTAATGAACATAATAATACATTCTGTACCATAAATAATATACCTTTAAGAACTTAACATTTTAATTTTACTATCAAGTAGTTTTTCGATCATTTTAACAAAACATACACAAAGTGTCAAATATCATCTACCCATTTCAATAAATATTAAATAAAATTAATTTCCATAAAAATAAAATATAATAATATATATAATTTTCAAATTAAGGACTAAGTTAGATTGATATAACTTGGTCTATATATGTATAAAATATTGATATTGACTAGTGAGAATAAACTTTCTAATAAGATAGACAGAAAGTATTATTTCAAATTAGTATTAACCAAAGTCTAATTGAAATTTATTTACATAAATATATGTATATATTTGTACAAAGCTCCTTCCTATTAACAAATAATTTTTAAAATAATGATATCTCATCAACAAAGTGCTTAGAGCATCACATACAAACCATCAATCACATTACACATTAAATGGTGTACTAAATACATAACCAACTACCTAGAATTATACTATTTCCCGACAGAAGTAGAATTGAATTGAAAAGTTACCAATTCAATTTAAACAAAAAATAACTCAGTATCTCACACATCATAATAATCAAATAACATTCGCAGTGTTCATTGCTCCAGTTTACCCGCTCTCATAATATCAAATCGAGATTTCGACTTTTGGACGCTAATCAACTGACTCGACGGCACTGTTGTCAAAGGTCGGTAAAAATACTCGTCCGTACATTCTCGAGTGTCGCCGATACTGGGGAGAACAAGCGTATTTAAGTGTCGTCGATAACGACGCGCGCGAACGCAAAGGACAAATACGAGTAACGTTCGATCACAGACAACACTGCCCCGTATGTTAAAAGAGGACCGTGATGAGTTTACCTTAGCACGCGGATTGTTTAGCAGCTGCGGGTAGCGGTGGCGTTCAGTATTCTATGGAACCAGTGTATGTTCTTCGGCGTTCCGCCCATAACAGCCACCGAAATACCGATAACCGAAATTCAACAGCACCGCAGACGATGACGACGAAGTGTCAAACGCGACGAAGACGAAAACGATTCAACACTGTGCGGCGGCGAGGCAGATTACGCGGTAATTATGTCCCGGTAGGATGTATACAATTATTATTTACTCGATTTAAAAAAAAAAAAAAAAAAATCAAACACACGCACACGGAGAAAAATAATAACTAATTGAACCACTTCGACTTCGCGAACACAACAACAAACGAATCAACAAACCCGACTCTTCGATGGCGTCAGTTCAGCGACAGTGTGTCCAACCCAATACGCGCTAAACACGCCGTCCCGTAACATTGGCCATGCTGCTGCGGTAGATCGACGTTTTTGTGTCATTTTTTTTTTTTTTTACATAAGGCATTATTATTATATTATATATTATTTGATTTGATTTGACGATGCAGTGGTCCTTAGCCACCTATGCCGGTATGGATCGCAAGTATTCATAACACCAGAGTCGGTTCAGTGAGACTTCTCTGAACCGTAAATAATTAGACGGTATAGACACCTCTATTCATTGGGCGCGGACCGCATTACCTGTAGTCGCAGGTCCATAGGTCACAGAGATAAAAAAAAAAAAACAGGTTACAGGTGTCAATGCATCACTCATTACGGATTATGATTATACCCATCATAATTATTTTTCACCGGTGCACCTCCACTTTTTTATTACCCGTTCGGCATTTATCGCATTTAGTGCGTGCCCGTGGCAAGTGTAGCTACAAATCATAAATCAAAACTCTCGTATAGTAGTGTATCTGTTTTTTTTTTTCAATCGAACACGATATTACTTTTCTCATTTCCGTATTATATTTGAGTACACGCCATGTATTTGAATATCACGCTTAAGAGATTGATCAGCATCAAACTCTTCAAAGTAATCAATTTTAAATTTTATTGCATAATTATTTATGATCCGATTGACGATATCGGTTCAAATATCATATTTTTACATTTTTATCTATTCATCACATATTACAAGTCGGTTCACACATGCAATAAATTGTCACCTTTCATATAAGAAATTAAATTTCAAAAATATGAGATTAGAATGTGTACAAATAATAAAAAAAGCTATAACATGGTCCATACATTAATCATATAGCAAATATCGTTCTAAATTTTTTTTCATTCAAAATTCTAAGAATACCAACATAAATTATACTTTTATTTTGTGATCATTTATACACGAGTAAAACTAAAATGTAACACAGTAAATAATGAGTTAAATAATAAATATTGCAGCCTAGGTAAAAATAAAGATAAGTGATAAACGTTGATCAACAAAGTTTTAAAATCATTTACAGTCTTAATTTATTTAGTTCTTAATGCTAGAGTGTGTTCGTATTTTACTTATAAATATATTATTAATTATCACAACGCATTGATTTGTAAATTTGTTTTTGATGAAGTAATGACCAATAATATTCAGTTGAATAGGAGGGTAATGGTTGTTATTTTGTTGTCAACTGTGACTTGACAACAATGACTGTTGCCACCAAAATTCAAGTTTTGAATTTTTTTTTTTAGTTTTTAAAATAACTTTTTATTTCTAGTTTAATAACTTTACTTATCGTTTATTAAAAACCATTTAATTTTTTTTTTCCCTCAGAAACAATGTAATATGTTTAGTAGTACTATAGCAAGTAACAATGAAGAGTCAGTGTATCGAGGAATCAAAAAAGTTGATTTTACACCTAAATTAGATATTAACGAACCATCTATTTCTACAGTACCTATTTTTAGAATATTGAATAATGCTGGAGAGATTGAGAATAATTGTCATTCTTTTATTGTAAGTAAAAGATAAAACACATGGTTCATACCATGACATGGGTAGTTTAGTTAATATTACTAATAATTAAATCTAGATGCCAGAAAATGATGAATTGCTTAAAATGTACAAGTCTATGGTTTTACTGTCTATAATGGATAAAATTTTATATGAATCGCAACGACAAGGTAGAATTTCATTTTATATGACAAATGAAGGTGAGGAAGCTGCACAAGTTGGCAGTGCAGCAGGTTTACATTCTAATGATCTAGTCTATGGCCAATACAGAGAAGCTGGTACTTATTTAAAACTATTTTGATAAAATTATGCTATTATATTATCACATATGTATATTTAAAATTATTATTTTTTTCAGGAGTTTTATTATTTAGAGGATTTACTCTTGAACAATTTATGAATCAATGTTTTGGTAACAAAGAAGATCTCGGTAAAGGAAAGCAAATGCCAGTACATTATGGATCTAAAGATCTTAATTTTGTAACTCTTTCATCTCCACTTACTACTCAATTACCCCAAGGTATAATTTATTTAATTTTTATTTGCAAAAATAGACTTTTCTATTTATAAATAAAATATAATATTTCATTTTAAAGCGGTTGGATCAGCCTTTTCTTTTAAAAGATTAAAAAATAATCGTTGTACCATTGTTTACTTTGGTGAGGGAGCTGCAAGTGAAGGGGATGCACACGCTGCATTTAATTTTTCATCAACTCTGAATTGTCCTCTAATATTTTTCTGGTAAGTTAAATTATAATCGATAAAATTGTTTAAAATAAACTTTATCTCTCTGTGTAGTCGTAATAATGGATATGCTATATCGACACCAGCAAATGAACAGTACCGTGGAGATGGTATTATAAGTCATGGTCCTGGCTATGGAATAGCAACTATTCGTGTTGATGGCAATGATATTCTTGCTGTTTATAATGCAACTATAAAAGCTAGAGAATATGTTATGACTAATACAAGACCATTAATAATAGAAGCTATGACTTACAGGTTACCTTTTAATATAACTTAATATAATTCATAATACTTAATTTAAAACGATAATGGTGGAAAATTTGATTGGATTATTTTTTATTATAATTATTTTCTAAGATATTACTAACAAATTTGTTTTTGATTATTATTATTTTAAATATAAATTTGAAAATGTTGTTAGACGTGGACACCACAGCACTTCTGATGATAGTACTGCATATAGATCAAAAGATGAGATTGAACAATGGGCAAATAAAAATCCAATTACTAGGTTAAAAAGATTCTTAGAGAAAAACAATCTTTGGAATGATCAAAATGAAGTAGAATATGCTAAAGAAACTAAAAAACAGGTTAACATTATTATAATTATGAAATATCTATGAATTATCTTTTATTATTTTATTTGTATTTTTTAATTTCAGATAATGCAAACATTTACAATCGCATCAAAAAAAAATAAACCAAATTGGAAAGAAATGTTTAATGACGTTTATTATGAAATTCCAGACCATTTGCAGTAAGTATACCTAGAAGCATTGATAATAAGTCTATTATATAATCTATTCTACAACTTTCTGTTTAAAAAATATATTTATTATTCTATAATACCTACTATAATTAAATAAGTAAATTTAATAAATTCACTTTTTGATATAAATACTTATTTTTAAATATCTTTAATTAAATATTGTAATATCATCTCACTTCTTATGGTTAAATTATACTTAGTTTGCCAAAAAAATACATGTGAATGGCAGCAGTGGTTCATTTCTAAAAGACAGGTTAAAACTAACTTAAGTAATTCTCTATGCACTCCTACTTTCTTGACAAATCTTAAGGTACTAAGACTGAATGTCATGCTCAATTCAACATTAAATTAATGAAAATTTCTAATGCAAAGTTAATTAATTACATTGTAAACTTAATCCAAGTAATTAAAGTATGAGAATTATTTTTACATAAATGTGTATTATTTTTTCAGAGAACAAATGAATTCACTGGAAGAACATATATCACAATATTCTAATTATTATCCTAAAGATTAATACCAAAAAACGACTGTATTATTAAAGGTAAAAAACTGATTTGTTAAATAAATGTGATCAAAAATTTAAAAAAAACAAATATGTTATTGTTTTAAATCTATCTTTATTAATTTATATGAATTATAATAATTATTTCTAAACATGTTTTTAATTGAATTCAATGTTATACCATTAAGTTTTTAATTGTTCATTTCTTTTGTTGATGAAATGTGATTGATTTGTATATTTTTATTGATTTGAGATTATTGTAAATAAAATGATGTTATAAGTTCTTGGTCTTCAAATATCTGCTTTAATATGCTTATTAATTATAAAATAAAAACTGAATGCACTTATTATTAGTGTTAGGAATACTGGGCTCTGAAAACTTAAATATACCATTATGCCTTTAAAAATTCAAAATGCACTAAATTATTTTTATTAATTTTGAAACAAAACAAATATTTTAATTGGAAGCACTTAAGTTGGTTAGGTTACATCCTGTAAATCTATATAATTATATAAATAAAAATCTTGAAGTCCTGTAAAATGTGTTGAAACCTCAACATGCTCTAAAAGGTTTAAAAACTGTCATACAAATTAATTATCTATAATGATGAAAATTTTTTTTTTATATTTGATAAAATAATATGTGAAACGAATATGTAAATAATTAAACATTATATTGCATTAAAAAATAACAAAGTACATTACATTTTATTAATATAAAGGTGTTAGCTAATATTAAAGCCTATTAATAGCCTATTAAATAAGTAGTATATAAATCAGATAGTAATTCATATTAATAAAAAGAAAATAGCATCTATATTTAAAAATAGTTTCACTGAAGTATCAAAGTTTTCTAGACGGCCTCTTAAGAAATTAAGTTCCATCACAGATTCCAACAATTTCTATTAATGTAGATCATTTTTAGATCTAAATAGTAGATTTCACCCTAAACCAGAAAGAATGCCCACCTCCAATGCTAAATAATAACCTTTTGCTAAACTCAAACTCAATAAAATGCCTTGGAATAGCTATCGACAAAATATTTACATGGAAAGAACATACAAAAAAGAAAGAAAACAATGTAACATATGAATTCACCTTTTTCTCCTCCAATTTTAGAATCAAAACTCAGTCTTAAAAATAAAATACTTATCTATAAAGCTATTTTAGCTCCCATTTGGTCAAATATGGGATAAGTTAAACTGTCAAACATATGGTCACTAATGCACATGGTACGTCACTAATCAAAATTTACATATTCAAATTCCCAAAATACTAGTCCACAAGTACTATAAGAGATTCATTACAAACTAACAAATAATAAAATCCTCTTATTTCCCATATGTCTTCCATAACTATTCCCGGAAATCCCACCAGAAAGTTGGCCTAGAGACTCCCTAAACCAATAAAAAAATCAAAGCAATATATATAAATAAATTCAAAGGTGCTAGTAATGAGTGCTATCTTCAAAAATGTACCCATGTACCCAATATAATTATCCAAAAAATGTTTAATTTATTATATAATATCTAAGTATAGATTTTAAATGTGGTTTAATCAAAAAAAATAAATAGACGGAGCATAAAAACTATTGTGATCTACCTTAATTAGATTGCTGAAATAATAAAACAATATTTAACAGATGTTACTTTTATTCACTGATGCCATTAAAGCAATTAATAACAATTTGCTTTATTCGAATAAAGAAAAAAAATTTAAACAAATAATATAAGAACTTGGTGAATAATAAAAGCCTAAACAATCCTAGCGAGTTGTGTACCCTAAAAGATGGTTGACACATGAAAGGATGAATTTATTAGTATATTGATTAATATTGTCGACTTTATTTTTAATAATTTTATTATGATGCATAAATATGTTTTAAATAAAGCATGAAATGTCGAAAAAATGGAAACTGAATGTCAATTTAACAACTCAAATAATATAGCACAGTGATGAAATATTTAAAATATTAAAGGAACAGGCATACATACAATCAGATAAAAGTTTAAAATTGAGGAAAAAAGTGAAATAAGAGGAATGATATAATGATATGGTGTGTTTCATGTATAGATATTGAAAACATTTTAGAGATCTACTAAATGAATAAAAAACAAGCGCATTCAACAATAGTTATAAATGTAACATTCTGATATATTTGTTTATCTCATTTTGTGTGGTATGGTAACTATAAACAATTTAAAAAAATAACGTCATTTCCCAAATGTCCTTAATTACTAGTAAATATTATAAAATCTCATCAATACTAGTGTAATATAATTGCATATTTCTATTTTGAAAAAATGTTTTTCCATACTCAAATGTAGATACCATTATGGCACATGCAGGTGCTATTTTGATTATCCGAGGAACTAAACCACTAAAAATTGCACGTACACCATTTCTTTGATATATGTCAACAATTGTTTTGACTGTCCATCCGGCAGCTTTCCCTGGAGGTTCTGAAATTACTACTCATTTTTTATTTATTCATCAATTATACTATACAATTATTGTATGATTAGATTTACTAACCAGTCATAATTTCTTTTTCAGTTAGTTCAATTTGTCGAATAGTTTTGACAACATCAAATGGTGTTGTCACTGCTGCAGCAAACTGAAACATTGAAAAATATTTTAGTATATTTATAAAATTAAAATTTGTAAATGCCGTGAATGTTCAGTTAACAAAAGCTGAAAGAATACCATTTTTAAACCCTATTTTTATTTATTATTTACTCGTTAAATAATAAATAATTTATATAATTTTTTGTTATTGTACATTTTAGAGTATTGTAAACGGAATATAAGGTAAATAGTGTCTAATTGAAATTGTGCTTATGAGTAAGATATTTTTCCTTATTGGCACGAACACAAAAATGCTTATTGATATTGATCAATGATCAACAACGGTATGCTGATAAACTTATAGTTAATGTCATTAATAATATAAAAAGAAGAAATATTGAAATAAAGCATGAAACTAGCGTGAATGTAACTAGAAAATATTGTTTCTTCATATGACATAAATGATTTAGAATGATATTTAAGTAGAATCGCTCATAGTTTAATGTTTATTATATAGTTAATTTAATAATTTATATTTATATTTTTTATAATAGTTTATAAGTTTTAGTTTATATTACAAAATAAATAAATTTGATAAAAAATAATTTCGTTGCTGCATTGAAAACAATTGAATCATAGATATAAAAATCTTGAATCCAGTCCAAATATCTATGTTAATAATATAAGACACATAATACACAGAGATTTAAACAGGGACATGTTTGTGAATCTTACGAACATTTTATAAAAATGTTTTCAAAGAGGAAATTATAATGTACACATTTATCATGAATTTAAAAATAATTAAAAAATATATTTATAATCTAATATTCCAACAAAAGTATTTTAATAAAAATATTCTGGAATAAGCCAAAACATTGAAGATAAAAATTAGTAAACCAAGAGACATTTTAATTTATTTAGAACACATATGCAATGTGTATTAAAATAACAATACAATAAATTAAAATTTATCTTACTGTTCCAGCAATGCTTCCCGCCATAAAATTGTACATAAAAGTTGTTGATTGACCAGATAACTGTTTAATACGTTCATATGTTATCCAATATATTCCTTGAGAAAAAAAATAATGCTATTAAACAAGTTATAATAATAATATACTTGCATGAAAATAACTTAAGATATTGTTTTCATAAATATTTTTAATCAATTAACAAAAAAACTATTTTATAAACAAAGAAATAGTGTAGGAATAATTCTTAATCTTATCCTATCTTATATTTACTATGTTAATTTAATATTGTTAACAAATAACTTAGTTTGAATATAGTTTAAATAGAATTAAAAAATATAAATCTTAATCGTAAATTAATAGTTCTAAGTGAACATTTGTCATAATATTATAAACTTATAATATTGTGAAGTTATATAAATATTTCTAAACATTGTTATTAATCTACAGTTATAATGTGTAGATATGGGCTGGAAAAATGTGAAACCAAGAATAAATAGGAACGTAAGAAAGATTTCATTAATTAATTTACTGAGCCAAAAAACTCCTAAAATCCACCAATTTACTAAAAGGGTTTATAATAAATTTTATTAAACTTTTTTGTCATTTAAAAACAACTTATAAATATTATGTATTAATGAGAACTATAATACTTGATAAAATAGTTAACTAATTGAGAGATTAAATACTATACTACTCACCAGAAAATGGAACATCTCTTAGCAAGGTCGAACCAAGACCTTTCCAAAGGCCCTTGTACCCATGATACTCCAATAAACTTCTCAAGGCTTGATGAACTTCCAAATAACTAAGTTTTTTTGATTGCATTTTAGTACGAATAAGTTCTAGTGGGCTGACTGATGTAGCTGCTCCAAAACGTGCAATACATCCTGATATACCAGAAATCCATAATGGTTGATTTTGAACATCATCCATATAATAAGGTTTAGTTAAATCATGGAGATAACAACGTATTTGTTCATATGATACAAAATAAATAATTGTGGCAGGTAATGCAAGAATTAATGTTGGACTTAAACCGCTCCACAATGATGAAATACCTTCGTTTCTGCTAATTTGTTTAAAAGCATCCTAAACAATTTAAAATAATTTCATATAAATTTAGGAATTATTTTAATGAATTAAAATTTTTTACAAGAGTGCCATTGAATTGACTAGGTCTGTTGAACCACTGAACATTTCTGTAATAAGGTCCATTGGTGGAATTTTTTTTAATGTTATTGCATCGATAAATATGATCCATTAAACCATTAGAATAGAAAAACCATTTATGTTTGTCTGCTATTCTAGTTTGAGCTTGCATTCTTACTTTGATTACATCCAATGGTGTAACTAAAAGTTTTAAATTTATATTATTAAATACAATTAGTTATAGTTTAATAGACATAAATAAATAACTAACCAAGAAATGAAGTAATTAAAGCTCCTGTACAGGCAGCAGCCATTTGTTGCACTGGTGTTATTCGAAAACGTGGATCATCAATAAGATGATGGGGTTCAGTGTAAGAATCACTCTTAGAATTCATGATTGTTAAATAGTAAGTATTAATCTAGAAAACAAAAACAAAGGTAAACTAAAATTTTTTTAATTAAAAATGTTATTAAACTTAAACACCCGGAATAAATAATTATATTTAAATACAACATAGATTATGATAAAAATATAAAAATTTAAAAGTTAATACCCAATTATAATAACATGGTAATTCATATACATACTCAATGATTAGATTAACATTTAAAATTTTCAACAGCCATCATCAACACAATATATGAGATATTCCATTTTTTGTATCAGTCACCAATGGAATTAATATAAATTAAAAACCCATGGATATATTTGAGAATAAGAAGTGAGTATACTAAGAGTATTCATTTATATACAAACAGATAGTATTTATTTACACACAATAGTTCGTTAAAAAAAAAAAAGTCAAAATAACAAGCCGAAAAACATAAAAACGGCTACAGAAATGGTGAATTTTAACTTCACCTTCACATGGTTAACAGTGATAATGATAAGTATATATAGATAATACGATATACGAATTTTGAACCACGGTCACATAATATCAATAAGATAATATAAATTTTAGATGAAGTTCTTCGTATGATCTGTGGCCTTGTGGATACAATCCAGTATCCACTATCCACAATCCATATTCATCCAAATCGGTACAATACACCAGGTACAATAGGCCATACAATTTGGAGCAATTGATATTAGAAAACATAGAGTTTTAACTTGGACGGATCTCGCGGTAAATCAAATACATACATTTTATGAGTCAACGAATATTTAATTCGACTCGGAAAACATTCTAAAGAAAAATCTAAAAATTCATTTGAAAAACTGCAAAAAAATGTGTCCCGTTGACGGGATTGAACCCTCAACCCCATGCGTGAAGATAATAATCCGTCGCGCTGGACAACATCGAAGAGCCACGGTGAAGCGATCCAACATTTCGCTAGCCAAACGACAAATCTGTTTGGGCCCTCCATACACGATCAAACAATTTGCGAAAACATTTTGATCGTGTATGGAATGGATTGAGTAGTTGCGCAACGGTTTGAAACCAAGCTTGCGGTTTTCGGTAGAGACCGAAATATTTTTCGCTCGGTGATTGATAAGCGGTTTGATCGTCTATGTCGATGTTTGACAAGCGTCAGTGGTGGATATATAATTTTATTGTGTTCACTGTTCATTTAAAATTGTATGGTAAATTTAAAGTGCCGAATTTGATTTTTTATTTTTTTTATTACTTTTTAAGTGCCAACTAAAATATTAATATTTATCATTATTATTATTAGTAGTAGTATAGTAATTTTAATAATACAATAATTAGTATGGCGACTAAAATTGACGAAGACGGAAGATTCTGGTGTGCATTTTCCTCACTTTACCGAGAGTTACCAGAACTGTGGAAAGTAAAGAGTGAAGTATATAAAAACAGAAACAAGAAGTAAACTTACGATAAAATGGTAGAAAAAATTAAAGAAATCGAACCCAAAGCGGATAGAGCTATGGTGCGTACAAAAATTAATGCTCTTTGTACTTCTTACCGCAGAGAGTTGAAAAAAGTGAAGTTAAGCATAAGGTCCAGAAAAGTCTTTGAAGTACAATAACAATACTCGAAAAATTAAATTATTTTTTTTATACAAAAAAGAAGCAGACCTCTCCAATGGTATCATTCTACGTGTGTGGTATTATTGGTTGGTGTTAGTTTTTTTCCTTAAAATAGACTTTGAAGGTGTGAAGTTACTTAATTAGGTCACGACACTATTCGATTTTAAATAATGACTTATGGCTCAAATATTCAAAATATGAAGTGTTGTGTTTCTTTTATAAATAATTATAAATAATTTAAGTTATTACAACAATTCAATAAGTTATTATTTTGTATAACTTGATAGTGTCGGTCTAACACCGCTGAATTCCAATAACATATTATTCTTTGGATATACCATAACCGCAGGCACGCACAGTTTATTTTTAAACTCCAATTATCTGATGTTTCCATGAAAACTATTTCATATTTTCGATAATATTTTAAAAAATCATCACAATGAAATGTGAAATTGAAATTTGTTGTTATAAAATAAAAACAAAGCCTTTATAAAGTTTTATTTATTACAAAACTATATTCTTATTGAAAAAAAAAAAATGTATATAATATAAATTGTTTTACATTCTAGATCATTTTTCTTAAAACACAATTTATATGAAACACATAAATTGATAAAATTAAAATGCATGTAATTAATTGTGTAATAAAATAAATAAGTACTAAAATAAGAAATACAATGTTAGTGAATATTTGCATAATCAAAGTGAATTATTAATAAAATGAATTCACTGAGTAAATAATTCATAAAGTACAAAAGTGCAATTTATAATAATATAAGTATATAAATAAATAAATGTTTGTAAAAATTTCAATAAAATATCACATTTCATAAAAATTATAAATCATAATAATACTATAAGTTATACAATATGGACGGATCATAAGTAAAATATTTTAAAATTAAGTTTAAATTTGTATATACCTTATAAGAGGTCAAATATTAAAGGTGAATATAAATAATTGAATACAAATAAAAATCAGTCATCTAAAACTCTTACAAATACAAAATATAAAAGTAAAATGATTTCAAATAATATAGTTTTGAATAACATTTTGTATTAATTATTTAAATCGAATTTTAGGTATTATATTTAAATCACCTTTATATTGTAACACTTACATTGAAGCATCATACTTAATGGTCAATAATTGCTATTACGGCAGTCAGTAAATACGAGATTCAAAAGATTTATACAATTATAATCATTCTAATAAAATAAAAATACATTTCTTATACATTAATTAATATTACATTATATACTTTTTTTTAAGCAATAAGAAAAATAAAAATTTATTAATTCATTTGTTTAATTGTAATCCTGAATTAATATGTAGTTAATAAAATGCCAAATAATATGTGTAACTTTTAATCTCATTTTGTTGTCAACATTACCCGTGGATTTATCCATTAAATGAGAAGGAAAATGAAGATTACCAAAAAGAGAACTATTTATGTTAATAAAAAAATCTGGAAAATGATATGAAACTTGTAAAATGTACTATAAACAACATTTGAATTTTAAATTGTTTAAAATGTGGAGGGGGTTTCGTTCGATTAAATAAAAAAATTATCATAAAAATACATAATAATGGAGTATCGTGATTAAATAAACCATTCTCGTTTTTTCTGTACTTGGTGTCCAGTGGTTGAATGAATGACAGCATCATCTGGATCCAATGCAATATCTGCTCCTCGATCTTCTTGTGTTATATAATCACCTTTATGACGAGCTACATATCGACCAACGAAAAATGCTAGCAAGAGAATTGCTATCAATATAATTGAAAATATTCCTAAAAAAAGAATTTAATTTATAAATGTTAAAAATATCAAATAAAAAATAAAATCAAGAGATGAATATTTACCACCAATTAATGCAGAATTAGTCTCATGGTATGCAGCTCTAACTTTATCTTCGTCTAAAATAGGAGGTGGTCTTGTTTCTATTAATGGTGGTGGATGTGTGACAGGTTCAACGCCACAAAAATCTTCTTTTATAGTAGCTACATTATTTTAATAAAAATTTTTAAATTAATTTAATTTAATTAGGGCTGCCAAACACAAATATATGCACAATATATACACAAATTTCAATCGATTTTTATATCACACTTTCAATAATAATAATATTACATTTAAAACACTTACTATTCATGCCACTGATGTTTGGAGGTCCATCTTGTTGGAATAATAATTTAAGAGGATAGATATCATCAAACTCAACACGCGATATACAACCAACAAAACCTTCAGTCATAGATGTGTTGCGTCCAATATACATGTATTGTATATTATTGAATTGTGCATCGGTGGATTCTTTGATGTTGAAATGGAATTCTTTAGGATCTGATCCATCAACCTGTTAAAATCCAAAACAATTAATTATCAATAGTTTTAATTTGATTAGAAATTAAAATACCTGCATGATAAGAGTAGAACCAGCATTTTTTCTTCTAATTCTCAAGTCATGATATTGTCCAAGACCAAAATGCTGATCAGGAAAGATTAACTCTTGACGTTCAAATCCAAAATCAAACACAACTCGTAAATGACCTGTAAATAATACAAAATTAATAACATTTAGGTAGATAAGCAGAAGCGGATTTAGTTTTTTTCAGCCATAAGCCCTACAATTTTTCCACCCCCTTTTACAAGTAAACAAGTTATTTAAATGCTCTAAATGTGAACAATAGTTAATAAGAACAATGTGAACAATAGTAAATAAATCCACTTGAATTGTTGACTGTTTTTTTCTTGCCTTTTATTTAATCAGCCTAACTTGAACAAATTTTAATAGATGACCACAAAATTTAGAATAAAACCCTAGTTAGGAAAATTTAGTAAAACATTACAACTTTTTTTATAAACTAAAATCTTCGAACAAGACAATTTATGATGATGGCAATACCATTGGAATGGTACAATTAAATTTAAAAATAAATTAATCCTTAAAAATTACACCGATCAATGCTGACATCCAGTGTGATGGCCTGCATAATCTATCTTAAAATTTATCATTATTGATAATTATTTTCGATAAAATACACATATGATTTGTGGATTATTTCTACAAATTATGAATATAAATTTAAATGATAATAAAATGGGTAAATACATAAGTACAACATTTCCAAGATAGGAAAAAACAAAAAACAACTATGTTTCATAAAATATAAAATAAAGAATCATTTTTTTATTTGAATGATATATTTTAAAAAGCACTAAAGAATTTGCTGACTCTAAATTTCGCCATCTTAGACAGCTGCCTACTCTGTCTTTGAGAAACCCACCTCTGTAGATAAGTTATCATAACATAATAAGTACTTACCACTATTAGATACCATAATTGTCATGTATTCATTTGACATATTTGAAAATAATCCTAGTAAAAACCCTTTTGGATTAGTAGTTGTAAACCCGACTCGTATGTTTTCTGATATAGTTGATCTCCATGTTCCTTCAAAGTCATACCTAATCATTGAATTAGCCTTAAGATTTACACCAATTTCTGAAAAAAATATAAATACAATTAAACTGAACCATACAAAATTCAACTTCTAAAAATATAAAATAATCTATTTTACCATCAGCACAAATTGGTCCTTTAAATGCAGTCCACCGACAGTCACAAGTGTAACCATCATATTTTTCAAAACATGTTCCATTATTAAGACATGGATTACTATCACATTTCCCAATACATCCAGGAGAAACACCATATAATCCTTTTTCAGCATATGATTTTAAGTCAACTAGTTGTCCATTTAACATAAATGCTCTCATACAACCAATAAAACCATTTTTGTCATCGGATGACGCCCCTAAAATAAAAGATATTGTAATACGTTTTAAAAACAAAATCAGTAAACATTAAACAACAATTTACCAATAATTAATTCAGATGTTAAATGTAATGCACGTGCAGGACCTGGAGGTTCTTTTACCGATTCTTTTAAGGCGCCGTTAACAATGATTCTACTTTCTTTTCTGCATTAAAAAAAATGTTTTTTCTATTAATATTTAATACTGATATTATTTAATTTATGAAGAAAACAAACCTATTTCTTTCAATAACAACCGAGTGCCAAATATCATCATTCAATTTATCAGAATTTTCTACACGAACACTTAAAGGTCCACTGCCTGCTTGATAACTGAATTGTAAAGAGTGACCACCTAAAACAAAAAAATTGAATTATAACAAATACCTTTCTATACTAATTATTTCGCTATTAATTTTAAAATTAGTATTTCATACTTATAAGTGATAACTTTATATAGTCATTATTAGATCCATGACTTTCGAAAATAATAGCGTTTTCAATAGTGGTTTTAAACTCAAAATAAATGTCACCATTTTGCCCAAAGTCAAATGTTGGTAAACGAATCTGTGAATCTAGTTTACGGAATGTAACAACATTGTTAAAGAGATCTGTAAAATAAACAAATTTGACATTATTTTATACATTTATTTTTATTGAAAAATATGATATAAATTTTTACCATCTCCTTCACACATTAATGGCCCAACTTTAAATCGTCCTTCTTTTTCATCCAATGCAGTTCCCGTATCACCAAATCTAACTTGTTTAATAGGTAAATGCTCTTTTTCTCTGATATCACCACCATCTGATAGCCAACTATCAAAACCTGTAGATAATTCAATATAAGAGTTTTTAAAATATTTTTGTATAATTAAATTTATGTATTATTAATTAATAATTTATAAACTTAAATTTCATTAATTACCTGAATCACAATTGCACCATTTAGTTGGGTCTTTACAATCACCAATTACACCACACTGACATTTATATGATCCAGGTATTGAACCGCCCCAATAATCCATTTTTTGATTGTGTCTTGACACCCACCATCCAAAAGGTCGAAAATCCAATCCATTTGCTTTTGATTGTAATATATAAATTAATATCATGTGATAGGTATATTTTTAAGATTTATTACCTGGAGAATTAAATAATCTAGATTGTTTGCAAGCATAATTGATTGGCTGCCAACATGAACGAGAGCGATTAATAAGTGCTTCTATTTGAAATAAATTTGCATCATAAACGAAGTCTTGTTTATAACTTCCAGGTTCTTGAAAGCCATCAACAATTGATTCACCCTCACTCCGATGCCTAACTGTTGTTACTATTCTTCCATCAGCTAAATTTTTGATAATTTAAAAAAATTAAAGTAGATTATTATTACATATTATAGAAGTACCCATGAACAATAAATAATTACCATAGTATTGGCAAGTAACTGGAAACGGCTTTAATGGTCCACTTCCATCTACATCTATTTTTATATCAGAACTTTGTCCAACTGGGTTAACATTTTTATAAGCACGGCAAGATAGTGGATTTAATGCTAAATTAAAAATAAAAGAATCAAATAGATTAAAAATGTTAAATGTCTTTTTAAAATTTAATTTCTTACGTATTTGGCAAACAGCACCACTATAACCAGTAGTCCCACAATCACAGAAAAATTCATCAGAATTTTGTTTGCAAGTTCCAGAATGTTTACATGGGCTTGGATTACAACGATCAATCATTTGACATGCATCAAATAATACTTCTTTTTCACAACAATAACTTTCCTAAAGCCAAAATGATTATTAATAACTATTTATACGCATAAGTATTTTAGTCATTGATATTTACTCCTAGCTTCCAATCAGTTGGTAACATATAATTTCCATCAACTGTAATTAAACGCATACATCCAACAAATCCTGCTGTACCGTATATACCTCCTAAAATAAAATTTGTTATACAATAATAATTTCAAGTATACAAATAAAATGAATCACACCTGCGATAAAATAATTTGGTCCAGTCATGAAACTTAATTTTCTAATGGTTTGCATAGGTCTATTATCAACATTAAGCTCTAAAAAATCAGGTTTTAGAGTTAAAACAATACTATGCCATTCGCCATCATTAAAACTTTCTTCGTAGTTATCTAAAACTACACGTGTATTATCTTTGGTCATTAACTCCACTTTGATACGCTCATTTTCTAAGTACAACTAATCATAATAAAAAAAAAATTTATTCATTAGAATGTTTAGAAAAAATAAGTTTAACAATCCTATACAAAACTACCTTAACATATCCATTAGTTAAAAATTTATGATGGGCCAATAATCCTCGTTCTTCATAGGTACGAAAAGATAATGATATATTAATTTTGTTCGATCCTTCATAACTTTTAAGTCTTGCATATGATCCTCTTGTTAAAAATGTAACAGGAACAATGGGAGATTCCTATAAAAAAATAAATAAATAAATAAAAACTGTGTATACAAATTATTTTTAAATTATAAGAAATAAGCTATACCAAACAACTATATAATGTATTTATTTTTTGATATTTTTGCATCAACCAAGAGTCTCCAGAGTTGTATGATTCTTTTACTAGATAAATCATATTTGTTGAATTCATGTATAAATTTTCAATACATCCAGTAAAGTTTTTATTTATCATAAGGCCTTCATTTAAATGTGGTACCCCACCTATATATATCTAAAAAATACAAAACAAAATAAATATGTTTAGTGGTTTATACTTGTATAATAATAATAAAGTATTATTAAATATATAAAATAATTTATTAAAACGATTAAATACAAAAATAATATAAATGAAAATAAAAATAAATAGGTCTTGCCTGGAGTATTATAATAAAAGAGTGCTAAATTGTTACGACCAGTTTCGAATAAAATTCATCATCAAGTATAAAGAACACAGAGTACATTCTTTTATTATAATACTCCAAGCAAGACCTATTTATTTTTATTTATATTATTTATATATTTAATAGTTTTAATAAATGATTTTATATATCTAATACTATTTTATTATTATATACATCTATTGAAAAATGTATAAATATGTTACAATTAAAGGTGAATGATTTTTAATGAGTAAATTACCTAAACATTTCAGTTAAAGCATAAAATAAAACATGGTAAAAACTACTAATATTTACCATACTCTAAATAACATGTTATTTTATACAATTTAAAATTAGAAAATACAATTTAAATAAAATTATAAATCACACTAAAAAAATGAATATTATCGAAACTTTTAACATAATTGCATACATTTTAAATGCTTGTAGGATGTACAAATGTTTAGGGAGAAAGAATGATAATACTGGTAATTTTATAAATATTCTAATTTTTTAAAGTAATATTTAACTGCAACATATACATTTAATATGCACAAAATTAATATTTCATTTTCATACTTCACGATTAAGATCCAGTCTTTCAAATTCACCATTTATTCGACCTTGAATTGCTACACGATCAACAGAAAACATAACATCAAGCCTATTTCTCATTATAATAACTTCATGCCAAATGTTGTCATCTAATAAACTACCAACTGATAAACTTGTCATAATTTGTGATCCTAACACAAAAAACAAAAATTATTCAATATTAAAATAATAGTTGTTTTGTTGTTAACAACTAAATTGTACCTAAATTTATATTTAAAAGTAGCCGGTTATCTTTGAGCTGTAAAGCCAAATAATCTCCTTGTGATCCAATACCATATAATAGAACTCCATCAGCTACATTAGTTTTGAATCTAAATCTAACTGATTCTCTATGAGCTGAAACTGGGGAATCTTTCAAATTCCAACGTACCAATGAGGTACCATTAAAATAAAGACTATCCGAAGCTGAAATAAAAAATTTATATTATTATAGGTATTAATTTTATTTTATATAAATATAAATTATTTTTCAAAAAAGGTATAAAATAATTACTGTATGCACATCCATAAAGTTCTAATCTTAATGAAATTCTGTCTCTCCATCTAGTTGGATTAATTCTAATCCATTGTGCTATGATGGGAACTTCAAATATATTTCTTGCTTGCTCATTTCCATTTACATTTCCTCTGAATAACTACAAATAAAAATGTTTGTGTATTATTGATAATTCATAATTAGTATATATGGTTAAATTATTTTTATTTATACAAAGTATTAATAACTATTTAATATTAACTTATAAGTAATAAAAACACAAGCTCTAGTTTATTTTTCATAACTATAAATTTAATTATTTGGGAAAAAACTTGTTTTTCATACAGAAATTTGAAATAAATATATTTTTATTTTTAAACAAATATTTTAAAAACTTAATATAAATTGCATAGCCTAGGTAACTTGATGAATTTAAGAGAAATAAGTAAAAAAAAAGGCAAGGATGACTCAAATGATCATATACAAAGAGTCAAAATCTTTTGAAAATTGTACTATCTTTTAAGAATAGTTATATAAATATTAGGTGGAAATTTCAAATCCTTACAATTATTACTTTTTGAATGAAAATGAAATTTTTTTTTTCGATTTTGTCAAAAATTGATATGCTGTGAATTTTGCTTTTATTCGGAATTTTTCGTCAGTTTTCTATAAATATTTGGAAATCAGTTGGTAAATTTGAAAAATGACTTCTCAAATAAACTACTCAGACATAATTTGATACAAGAAACCACCCCTAAAGTTGATGATTGGACTAAGTCTTCTGTTCGTATCCATAGATACTAAAATAAGTTAGATAAGAAAAAAAAACAAACATCATGGTAAAACAATTTTCTCATTACACTCAGAATCTCAATTATAAAATATTCAAGTTACACAATTAATTAATTAATTAATTAATTATAAAATATTTTCAATATATTCTACAATATACCATAGTCAAAATTATAATTAAGTTAATATATTTGGTAAGTAATCAAATATATTTAGGCTCGGGCCACATGATCCAGTGCCACCAGATCACACCAGATCTGGCAGAATTTATTTTAAGACACCTTGTGATAGTAACTAATTTTAATTTCGTCCACACGACCCGTTTTCACCAGATCCGGCAAGTCGCTGCCACAACATGTTGTAGCGACACCGCGTTTGCTATTACCGGAAAACTGAAATAAACATTATTTCAATCTAGTTCAGCCACACGATTCGGTGACCTAAGTAAAAACGTTTATTAAAATTTATTAAAGCAAAAAAGATTTTTGATGTAAGTATGTTATATTAATCCTAAAAGCGTTTCGGTAAGACAAATTTTCCATTTCGATAACTGAATTAACATTAATATTAAAAATGTATTATACAATTAAAATTTAAAAATTCTTTGTATTGAGTCATTTCAGATAATTTTAATTTTTCTATACTTTTCTATAAATTAATATATAATATTAGATAATTTACAATATTATTATTAGGGCTCAGATGTTATTACAGTAAAAAAAACTGTAAGATTTCAGTACTGCACTTAAAAAAACCAAAAATACAAAAAATTCCACTAAAAATAACAAATATTTCATTATAAATGATATTTTTTTATTTAAATAAAGAGTAAATAAATTATTGAATCAGTTATTAATAATAGGGTTTATTAAACGTTACATCAACCTCATATAGTTATATATAATTGCATTAGCTAATACTTTTTTATAACCCGGAACTTTCGTTCCATGATGGAAGTTTTTAGAGTGTATTTAATATAAGTGTGAACTATCAAATAATTTTCTTTTTACAGTCAGTATTAAATTTATTTTGCAGATGATATTAATTTCAGTATGTTTTTTCGTAACACAATTGAAAACAATAAATATAAATATGATGGAAATTGCAAAAAGTTACACTAAAAACTCTCAGATTTAAACTTGAACTTATATGATACACATCCAGCAATAAATTTGAGTAGTAGAAGAAAAGTTGCAAATGTAATAATATCCAAATTCTAATTATTATATATATATATATATATATATATATATATATATGTATTTACTATGGAATAAAACATGTTAGTGGTTTCATTTCAAAATGACAGGTTCAATTTTCTAATAACTATACACTTAATATTAAAACACCAAATAAATATTAAATAACAGTGTAATTGAGTTTTAGTTATTTGATGTTTTTAAAGAATTATTTTGGTGGACCCATTGTTCAATCACTCAATTACTTAATAATTAATTAATCTTTAATTAATACCGATTAAAAAATACCCACAGTCAATTGCAAGCAATAAAATTGACATCAAATAGTTGGACCATAAATAAAACAGAAACAATATATTATAGCATACAATATATAGTGAAACCTTTATTTACAGACACCTCCCAATAATGAAAACCATTCTAGTTTCTTAAGCAATTATTTTTAAACGTTTTACTTAGAGAATAATGTATTTATTTTTCTAAATAGAAAACATCCCTCTATAGCAGATGACTCAATATTCCCAACCAACTCTCAAATGAAGGTTTCACTGTTTTATTAATTTCAAGCTATATGAAAAGCAAACAACATAATAAACATTCTACTGAATATATCTAAATAGCAAAATAAAATATATAACAATTAAATACAATAAAAGAAACACATGGTAGGCACAATTTCAAAAACTAAAGAATTAAAACAAAACACTCAAGGCAACTATAAAACTCAAACCTCAATTTCGCCATGCGAGTCTTCAACATTTTGCCAACCCTGCCCATTATCGGAGTACTGTATATAATACTCAGTAACAAATTCTAAGGTGGAAGATCGGCCTTGAGTTGAAATAGAGCATACTTTCATTCTATCCGAAAACTCAACAATCAAAGAATGATCGAGAGAATCATATGAAGGACTCCATGCCATGTACCCTAACAAAATACTTTGATTATATCAACCAAAATACTAATATTAGTATGAATATTCATATAAAATCAATAAATACCATATAGTGTTAGGATTTTACCTCTTAAAATGATATATAAAATATAATATGACAATTAAAAATTATTATACAGATGATTTAATTTTATATTACCTTGGTATTACCAGACGATTCCTTGTATTCAGCATAATCTAAACCATTTGATCCATAACTAATACCAAATGTTTCTATATACTCGCTAGATTCTGCTCTACCTTGAGTCACTATTGATGTTATAGTCATGGTTTGGCCCAGGTCTATAATGAGATACTGAGCAAAATCCGAACTGAACGCTGTCCATGCATTACGACCTATTGTGCAGTAGAAGCAAACACACAAACAAACAAACAAACAAAACTCAAATTACTTAATTAAAAAGTGCAAAAATAAACTAATATAAATATACTAAAATGCTTTATTATATAATATTATAACTATATTAATATGTTATTATGTATAACATTATTTTAAAGCATGTAATAAAATTGAGTTAAAATATTTAATTGAGTATTTGAGTGAAAAATAATGATCATAAAATAATATATTTCATGTATGTGTATCTAGTTATAAATATAAAGTCCATTAGGTAATTGTTTTAAATACTAAAATTAATATTATTGTTATAAACAATGAAATAAAAATGAATAATAATTTTCTCTAAAAACGCATATTTAATACAACTAGATTATGTTTAAAAAAAAATAAACAAATAATTTCCAAATGCTATATTTTTACTATAAAATAATTTTTAAAAATGTATGTTATATTTTTAATTTTACAATTAAGTCAATCTATTAAAAAAATTATTATTTAAATAAGTTCTTTTTAATACATAATTAAATCAGAAATTATAAATCATTTTAACAAAAACACTTTAATATTTAACATAAGTATATATTTTATAATAAATACATACAATTGTATTTTTCATTTTTTACATTCATACAAATTAAATGTAGGTATTAGATTCATATAATTTTCTTGTAAATGTATTAAGTGTAATAAAAATATTCAAATATCCAAATATAAATTATATTTTTTAGTGGTACCAGTCAATAACATTTCCTTCTTAGCAACTATTAGTACTAGGCACGCACAATCACATGAACCCCTTTATGATTGTCATGAGAATAAAAATATAAAACTGATTCTCATAAATTACAAACTATTACTAAATAACATGCAATAGTATGTCATAAAACAAATAAATTTCCTTATTCCCATCTATATTATTTAAAAATAAACTACATAATATATGAAAAAAACAACATGAACATATTTAAAAATATTATTCTAAGTATACTGAAAAGACAGAAACAGAAGTGAAAAAAGTTTAAGAAAATTATTTATAAATAATGAAAACTATCTTATTAAAACAAACTAGGGTTGTTCTTCTTTATTCAAGAATAGTTTACAGTAGTTTTTATCTTCTTCTGTGAGCATTTCTGCGTTACTCATTAGATCTTGAAAGTTTAGAAGCTTAAAGTTAACCGGGGCTAAAGATCCTTTTATACACACAGTTATTGTGTAATTATCATACAATTGTTCATGAAATTTCCATTCTGACATTAATTGACCATCAATGAATAATTCCGTATCACTCAATATTACATTGCACTTCAATTTGCTTTTTGGTACAAAGCAAATTTTTTTTAGGTCAATAGTTATTCCAGTACCAGTTGCTTTTACATAACTTTCTTTTAAACACCAAAATCGATAAAATGAATTGGTTTTTTCTATATCTGTTCCCTTGTTAATATATGCCCATTCATTTATATGAAAATTTCTATGCATTAATCTAAAAAACTCATTTAAACTTCTTCCACCTGTATAGCAATTCTTCATAATATCTATTCCTACAATAGTATCTTCTTCACCAGCTAAAACAACTAAATTTCCATCATGTGAAATATTAAAATTAAAATTGAATCCTTCTATAATTGGTTTATTGTTTTGATCTCGTTTTGTAATTATCTGTGACCAAGGTAACTGGGTAGTCTTAGTTAGAAATGCTCTTATCATTAATTGTCCTATAATTGAGCGTTTTGCATCTCGTTTGAAAACAAATCGACCAATTCTTTCTTTTTCTTCAAGTTGAATAGAACGTGAAACTATAGACCAATCATTTTCTGATGGAAACCAATTGCCACAGTCGAATACCCAACGAACCCTGTTTGATGGAGTCATAGTAGAATTGTACAGTGCAATTTTCTTTAATATTGAGTGCATTAAAAATAAGTTTTCTTTGGGACAGTTAAACAGCCACTAGGATACATTTAAACACCTAAACAAAGGAAAAAATAACCTAAATAAAATACTAATAGAAAAATAACTATTATAAAACAGTATTTTAATTATTTACAGTACCTTAAAAGATCATATCATTAACTTATTACACTTATATAAACAAGTAATTATTAGACTTATTGGTTTATTTATAATTATCATAAACAAAATACTATCTCTTATTTTCAAAGCATTATGAGCCAAAAATAATTTAAAATAATTTAAATTATGTCATAGATTTATAATAAAAAAAAAAATGTTATTGACTGGTTTTTTTTTGTTAATAAAATAAAAATTTATTTAAAGAACCATTTTCTTAATCTTATCAATTAAAATGAATAAATGACAACTAATCATTATCAAAAAGACATATTTCAGAGGCATTTATACCAACTAAAATTTATAAAACAACAAAGAAAAAAACATTAAAAACTCTAGAATTAAAACCATTACTCAAATAAACGAAATGAATTAATATGTTATAGTAACATATTTTTAAATAATATAAATTAAACAATGTTACTAAAATTAATAACAAAACACTAAATTAATTGGCTAAATTATAATAAATTAAATACGCAAGATGCAACATACACCTAATATATATATATTTCAATTATTACTATGTCCAATTCTAAATCAATCTTATGTCATTCAGAAAATAACATATTAACAAGTAATTTTAGTGATAGTAGACAGAATAAATGGGAAAAAATAGCAAATTAAGGAAATCCTTAAGTAGGGCCACCTAAAAATTTGAAATAACAGCGTGGAAAGAGAAGCTATTTTTAATTATAGGTGGGGTTTGTTGAAGAATTAAAAAAAAAATTTAAAAAAAGCGGTAAAGAGGAAAACATATAGATTAATTCTTAATTTCAGTGATGTCCCAGGGTGTTACCAATGTGAATCTAACTATTAAATTTTCATCTTTTAAATAATCCAAGTGAGTATACAAAAATATATTTGATATTTTTAGTATAGCTCAAATGCATCTGTAATTTTATTTTGACAAAATAATAATAATAATAAAACCTATTTTGAGTAAAATCCAATTCACCTCTTTGTTTATGTGCATTCTAGACCCAAGGTAATACTGAGAAACACGACATTCTATAGGTTATATATGATGGAATAATAATTTATAGTTTAGAACACATGCAAATCATAAATTTTTTACAAATGCACTGTATATTATAATGTAAATAGGTGTCATTTTAGGATGCACTCAGGAGATCTCTATTTAGGTGCCGTAAAACTACATTACTCTTATAATAGTCTTATAAATAACAGTATTATTGTCAATAAATAATATGGACTGGAAGAATAAATGATGATTAAATCTGAAGTTGACTATTTTTTTTCTTTTTTAGATACAGAGTTTAAGTAAAATATTCAATAAATGTTAAACTCAGTTATTTGACCAGAAACAGTTGATATTATATTATTAAATGACACTAAAGAAGATCATTCTTTAATATGAATTGTTTAAAAGTGTCTTAATTTTTGTTAAGGATTCAATATAATAATTAATAAAAAAATGAAACAATATGTTTCTTTTTAATTATCAGAGTATACTTATAAATAGTTACAATAGGTAATAACTACAGTTAATACTTAGATCAAATAAACTCATCTTATTAAAACAATACATTATTTATTTATAATTAGGTTTTTAGATAAATTTTAAATATTAATTAATATTACATTTAATATAAATTCAAACATCAAGTGATAACTAAATTAAAATATACTACCTATTAGTGATTCAATCAAACAAAATTAACAAATAATGTGTTTCTTTAGAAGTACTGTGAATAAACAATTGTAATTAAAAAGCATCTTACCAATATGAAGGATAAGTTGAAGAATCCAAGATAAACTTTTTTATAAATCTTAATAATAATGAGAAAGCCTAGTTTAAATTTATAAATATTTATCATAGAATAAACATTGATATCAATTTTTTTATATGAACTGGTTTAAATTTATTTAAAAAAATTTAGATCACTTAATGAAATAAAAAAAAATCTAATTTTTATTGAGTTGAATAAGTACAATTTTTATTCTCTTTACTATAAATAATATTATACCTATCTAATTTGAGAATAAATGCTAATGAATGTTAGGTTTAGTTTAAGAAAACTAAGTCTTCAAATGTTTTAACAATTTTACAGTTTTCATTAATTACAACTACACAGCTTACATTAGCTGACAATATTCCTTATTTATACAAATGTCAAAACAATAATTATTATTTACTAATACATATAACTAAAAATACATAATATGATATATCAAATAGATCTGAATAAAAATGTAGAGGAAGTATTTTTAGGTTATTTAGGTCAAATACTTAAACAATTGATTATAAGTTAATTTAATTTAATCAAATGAGACAAAACATCTAAGTGTTGAATACACACACCACAATGAACTAACTTCAAAATAGTTAAAACCCATATAAGTAACAAATGTATAATTACCATTTAATATAGCATTTTCAGGTCCTCTGTCTGGTAAAGAAGATGTTGCTTTGATTACAGATTTTTCTAATAGTGGTTCGCCACAATCAGAATCTGTAAAAATAATGCACATGAAAAATTTAATTAATCGCTATTTCGATACCTACAAATCACAAACAAATAGGAAACTACTTCAAAAACTAGCAAAATGATAGTCGAGATATTTCAGTATATACAATCAAAATAGATAATTATATTCTACCTTTCGAAACTTATTAATACAATAAAATAGAAATTAAATTTAAAGAAATCAATAGTTTACCTGTTTTAACATTAGAGCATACAGCAAGAATGACACCAAATAAAATAAAATACAAAGATTCACTCATTTTGTATAAAAATCGGTCACAAAAAAAATATAAATAACATTTTAATCAAAATGAATTTAATAAATATTCAGAAAATGAATTACTAGGATTAATATAAATTAAAATGGTTCATAGTTACACATCTACGAACTCACAACTCATGGACTGTTTTCTTTAATGTCTACTTAATTCTTATTTCTTATTACTGTTGCACTTGACGCTTGTTTTGTAGTTTTTGATTAAAGAATTCCGTTTTAATGGTAAATTGGTAACATGGTTTGGGTGGATGGCACGCCCTAATCACAACACAACAACATATTTACAGCGCCATCTTGTAACAAACCATTATTAATTGTAAGACGATAAAACAAATATAATAAATTAATTATTGTACATTATATCATAATTAAGAAATGCTATGACTAGATGTTTAAAATAATTTTAGTTATATTATATAAAAAAATTAATTATTTAATATTTGTATTTAATAATTATTATAAGTTTAATTTAAAAATTTGTTACTTAAAACTTATAAAAAACAGTCATATTATCACTAGCCCGGATAGCTCAGTCGGTAGAGCATTAGGCTTTTAACCTAAGGGTCCAGGGTTCAAGTCCCTGTCCGGGCGGATATCTTTTTTTATAATTATTTTAATTCTGATTCAGTTTTTTTTTAATTTAAAAGTTTCAATAAAATAATGTTTGAATAATATTTTTAGTTATATGAATGAGATAAATAACTACATTTTTATAATTTTTAAATCCATGTGGAATTTATGTTATTAAAATGAATAGTGATAAATAGTATAGGAAAAAGCCAATAGGCATTATTGCGCATATCAGTTAGTGATAATGTAGGTGGTTTCTTTGTTAAGTTAGTCGTATTTGTTTAAATTTAAAACCAATGACTAACACTATTCATCATCGCATTCGATAACGATGCTGGGCGAAGGTCAGTGTAAAATAATATAAAAATTACACCCAGCCACCTTGGTAAACTGGTAGTTTTAAATACATATTGACTAGTTTAAGTTGAAAGGAAAAAATGTCAATATATTTTGACATAAATAATTAAAATTTTGTCATATTTCAAACTTGAATTTCGAAAAACGGCTTTTAACATAGTAGTTAATTTAAAAACATGAATATTACAAACGATAACAATAATATAAAATAATTTCACTGCTCCGAATAATGGTAAAACTGCTTATGTGAAGAAATCCTAATGCGACTTTTAAAAAATACAGTATTATCAATACATACACTCTGATTTATATTAAATATAGTTTATATAATTCATCATAAGTGTAGCATGATCGTTTTTTGATAGTCAAAAACTACCTAAAATTACTAAGTTCTCGTTTTTATTCAAGTATATACTTCTAGTACTCTACCTACATTTAAACATCTAAGGTTAGATTTGAATATGTACAATTGTACATATATATATATATATTTTTAAAAGGTTACTTAAATGTTTGGCTGCTCTACTCTATAAATAATTTACTTCATTAATTATGTACATCTTTAAGCTGCACTTGCTTGGCAGTTCTTCTTTTTTGCTGAATATTTTGAATGTAACACACTACTCATTTGTATATTTGAAAACAAAATGTTATTGATGTATAATAAACCTAAGCACGGGTGCTAAAACATATTTGTTAAGCAATCGGTTGAAATGGAATAGCAACACACTATTACCGTGACACGATCCGTCATTTTTGAATTTCGTTAAATAATGTTAATTTTTGAACAATGCAATACAATTTTATATTATAATTTGTTGAAGTTGTTTTAAATAATTGGCGGTATAACGTTGGGCGGATCAGATTAGAAAAGACATTTAGATTTATCATTTACTGGCACACTGTATACTGCTGATTGGCCAATCATCCAATCGTCATGACTTATTTCGTGGATTGTCACGGGAAAAATTCGATGCAACCTCACTAAAGTAATCAAGACTTTTTTATTTTGCGTTTTTAAATTTTTATTCTATTCGTTAATTTAATTTTTTTTACCACCAGTTTAATACGATGTCTTATTAATTATCGTCACTGATGACTAGTTGAAATGTATTTTTATTAGGTGTTATTTTAATATTAATCCATTTGGTTTGTATAATTACGTTATCGCGATCTTTTGTTTTCCGGACAAGTTTTTTGTTTTATTCTATTAGTGATAGCAAAAATGGGCACTGGTGACGAAGAATACGATTATTTGTTTAAAGGTAATGTCATTGTGTAAATTGTTAAAAAAAATTCAACCCAAATATTTCATACTGAAATAATGATTTTTTCAAGTTGTTCATAGTTTAACTCTATTATAAAAGTGCATGATAATCACTTTTATTATATGTCGCTGCTCCTTTATTATATCTATAATAGATATTTCATGTCTTATTTAATCTATTATATTTTGGTTTATCAGGTTTTAGTAGGATATAATAGATTAAATAAATTACAAATAAATTGTATTTTAATTTGGTCAATTTGATACAGTATCACAAATTAAAATTATTTGTGTGGGTCTCAATTTTCTGTCATTTATAGTTTCTATTTCTTAATTGGTATATAATAAAACCTAATTTATATTTAGAAATTAAAATAATTAATAAATTAAATTTCTGTGGGTGGTGAGACATTTTATTTGAAGAGATTTTTTGGAATATAATTATTTTTGTTAAGCGAGTGTTTACAAAAGCATTATTGAATACTAGTTAATAATATTATACGCTATAGATTTTTATTCATAAGTTATGGATATATGTTAAATGATTGTTTTATTTCCATTATATTTATTGTTTAATTATAATAGAGATTGTGCAATTATTTATAATAGATATTCCTTAGTAAATGTAATGATCGATCTATACCTATATTAAAGAAACATGAAAAAAATATTTTCCTAAGGCTTAATATCTTGAAATATATTTGATGTAGGTTCAAAAATATTTTAGGTACCTATTTATATATTTTTCAACATTTTATTTACTTAACAAATATTTTTTGTAATATAAAATAAATTTTAAATAATAATGAATCAACATTTTGTTTCAATTATTTGACTTCTTGATGAAAACTGAATCAAAAAGTTAATAAGCTCATAAACTTTCAAATCAGGCGACTGATAAAAATATCAGATAATTGAGTTTTGGATTATTTTAAAGATCATTAAAAGTAAACTGTTACATAAATTGTACAATTAAATTTTATTTTGATTTATAGTCTTATTAAAACTTGTTCATAATGTGAACAGCTTCATGCTAAAGCTTTAATGACTATATTTTTTTTATTATTTTGATAATAAAAGAGAATTTTTGATTAAAACCTTGATTGAATAGAGAACATTTTAAAATAAACTACATACGATTAAAATTTTTTACTAGAATCATTAGTTTATCAGAACACATAGAATCCAATTTAAAATTAGAAGGTAAGATATTGATGTAGGGTCTCTTTGGTTGCTATTATTTTTCCTGGTTAAAGGTAATAAATATCTGTACTGATTCAGTAATTTTCTTCTATATATGTTCCTCCTTGTATAAATATGTATAATCGTTGAACTATTTTTTAGATTTTAAATCATTGCATTAAATAACAAATAGTTGTGAACAAAAATCGCTCAAACTAGATTAATTTTCAACAATTTTAATGGTACTAATATTAATGATATTTATAACTTTTATAATGATTTGAGCAATTCTTCCGAAGAAAATTTAGATTGGCCTCAAAAACAAAATAAAAGCTCATCATTGCACAACCAATCACTTCGCTCAGAATTTAAAATAATAATACATTTAGTTTATTAATCATTACGTTTGAAACAATTTTTTTGTTATGATTAACAATAACATTTTGGTACAATTTGTTATGAGTCAATTTGCATTCAGGATATAGATGAGTCAGAAAAATAAATATTTATTTTACGAACAATTTTTAATTTACCTACCTTTAAATAAATTAAAACCTTTAAAAATAAAACAAATTTTAATGTTTTTGTGAATTTATTATATTTTTTCAAGTAAATAGTACCTTAGATTCAGTTATCAAATTAAATATTTTAAGAAATTTATTAAGATCAAAATCAACAGACCTATGAGTTGGTTATCCCATAATTTTGGATCTACCTAGTTATTATTTTTACTTATTTATAATTTATTACTTTATCTTATATATATATACATTTTTAATAAAATAAATATTTTCATTCATTATTTAGTAGATAATCACAGTTCTTACGAAATGCCTTATAAATTAATAAAAAATTTTAAATTTTATTCTTATTTACACTTAAATATTTCAATAAGTACCTAATAAATAGTTTTGTCAAATTCTTGGTACTTATGTAACTTTAAATATGTATTCAATGGCAATGAATTCATAAACTACTCTTGAAAATACCTTTTAGTAGTTTCATTGTTTGACCTTTTAATAGACTCTGGTTTATTGGCTTTAATAAACACATTGAATGCTTGTCAGACCAATTTATTTATATAATTTTAACAGTGATACATTGTCATAGCTACAAATTGTTGTGCTTTGATCAATTATGTATTACTAGGTATATAGTATATTACTCTTTAAATTAGTGAAATAGTTGCCTTTATATAATTATATAGGACATATACATATTATTTTAATGAATTTTTTCTTCTTAAATAGTGTGGTGTTAAAATGACTTCCATTTAAAATATTCAAAGTTACGATATAAATATATTTAAGTTATTCAACTTTATAGTTACTCAAAAGTTTTTTTTTATTAAAGCTGTTGTTTTTTTTATTATAGATTACTGTTAATGGTAATAATTAATATGGAATAAAGAGTTTAAAATAAAAGTATACTAAAATATTATATAATAGTACAATAATTTGAATTAAATAATTAATTTAGCAATTGAAATGTTTTATAAGAAATTATTCTAACTAATTTATCAACTCTTAGGAATAAAGAATAAATTAATAAATGATACAAATTTAAATTTAACAATAAATAAATATTATGATGTGATTATTTAATAATAATTAACCCATATGTCTGTTAATTAGGTGAATTACATTAAAATATCGAGTCTTTATGTTACAGTAACCACACTGATGTTGATTTACCAACTTATCTCTTGTGAACTGTTAGATCTTACTGTAGTTCGGTTACCATGATATTAATTCAATTAAAAGTATATTATTTTGAATACGATACATTTTTACTTAAATGAGTAATTTTGAATACCTTATTGAGTTTTCAGAGTCTTGTTTTATAAAATTATTTAAAATATATTTTAGTTGAATTATGTTTTTGAAACTATGTTTGGACTGTTTAGTTGATATCAAATGATTTTTTTTAATTAGTAAAAACTTAAATCTTCTATGAATAATTAAATTAATAATGCATTTTTGTTTTGTTTTGTCTTATGTATAATTTAGTTGTTCTTATTGGCGATTCTGGTGTTGGCAAGAGTAACCTGTTAGCAAGGTTTACACGCAATGAATTTAATCTAGAATCAAAATCTACTATTGGGGTAGAATTTGCTACAAGAAGCATTAAGGTATTTTATTTAATATACCTGTATAATAATTAATTAAAATACTTATATTTAATGTAATATCAAGGGTGTACTTAAGATAGTAGTTGGTCATAGGATTTGAACCTAACCAAAGCTATAATATTCATATCAGAATTTTCATTAAAATTATTTTTTTTGAACTAAAATTAGTTTTAATTTTAATAATATTTATTAGTATTTTACTTATATAACTATTAACTTAATTGTAGGTAAATAAGAAAATAATCAAAGCCCAAATTTGGGATACTGCAGGACAAGAGCGGTATAGAGCTATCACATCAGCGTAAATATTAATTGTTATTTATTTTATTAATTATTATTATGTTGATTCAAATAGTTATGTTTTTTTCTAGTTATTATCGAGGAGCAGTTGGTGCTTTATTGGTTTATGATATTGCCAAACAGCTAACTTATCAAAATGTGGAACGATGGTTGAGTGAACTTCGTGATCATGCTGATCAAAACATAGTCATTATGTTAGTGGGCAACAAGTCAGATTTGCGTCACTTAAGAGCTGTGCCATCAGATGAAGCTAGAGCATTTGCTGAGGCTAATAACCTGTCATTTATTGAGACTTCTGCTCTTGATTCAACCAATGTTGAAACTGCGTTTGAAAACATATTAACAGGTATATAATATTTTTCCAATATTTATTTTGAACAAAATAAGACTAAATTTATGAATTTAGTTGTCTTCTCAGCACATTTATTTTTATTATTTGAATATTAGTATTCAGTAGTTTATAAAACTGTAGCAAGATCTATTTGAAGTAGATCATATAAATTTATTATTTAATGCTTATCTCAACCAAGCTTGTACATTTGGCTATTGTTAATGACAAGCTGTCTGTAAAAATGCTAAACATGTGTAATTTACCAACGCATGCTATAAAAAATTAAAGTTAATAATGCAACTATAATAATTTTACTGATAACCAATTTTTTTTTAAATAGAGGAAATAAGGAAACAATTGCATGAATTATACATTAAATAGAAAAATGTGTAATGTTTATTTAAAATATATCTTCTATAATTATAATCGGAAACATAAACTATACATTTTTAGGAAATAATCAAAAATTAAATTATGATGATGGTTTGAGGAAGGTTTTTTTCATACATATTCTTTAATATAAATAGTTGATCTTCAAACAATGTTAATGTTCCATTTATGCATACTCTAATAAAGTTTTTTTTAATATATGCACCTAAGATATTCCACATTTTAAATACATAATATTTCATGACCATTTAATTGAAAATGAATAATAAATTGTTTCTAAATGATAATAATATTGTGATAATTATGATCCATTATTTATTTATTGACGTCAAACTATTTTTTTATAATTAATAAATTATTAAAATCAAATTTTCATTAAGCTGACTTTATATTATAATAAGATTTATATTTTTACATATTCTTTTTATTGCATGTATTTATTTTGCATACCTTAAAAATCATTAAAATATTTATTTTAATGTATTAGGTATTCTTATTAGATAATTGAAAAAATGCCCATGTTTATAACAATTTAAATGAGCGTTTGAGCAAAACATTTTACTCAATACAGGTACAATTTATTCTAAACTTTTTTGACTAACCATTTAGTTAGTAGAATCCAACTAGGATTCTGATGTTGCTGCAGTAAAAAACAAATAAAGTTGATTGCAGTATTGCACTAAAAGTTGCATTTAAAATTACAAAGATTCATTTTAAATTATATATTTTTTATTTTTCAACATTGTCTATACTTAGAAGTTAGAATAAAATATTTTAAAATCATTAAACATTTAAAATTTAAAATTATAAATATATTGGTATACAATTTAAAATATTATTTTATTTATTAATTTTTGAATTTATTAAAAATTATATAAATGCTTTTACAGTATTGCAGTAGCCAATATATTTTCATAACCCAAAAAACTTTATTCCTTGATAGTAAAAGAGTAAACGGTTTATATTTAAAATAAGGTAAACCAGCGATTTTTTTTTCTAGTCAACGTTCAATTTATTTTGCATATGGTTTATTTTCCAGTATTTTTTTTTTTGTAACAATTGAAAACAATAAAAATAAGACTATAAAATGTGAAATATGAATAAAATTGAAAATATGTCAAAGATTGCAAAAATTTGCTCCAACAAATTCAGATTTAAATTTGAACTTGAAACTATAAAACAAATTTAAAATTTACTTAGCATTATATTCGAGCAGTGGAAGAGAAGTTGCAAATGTAACAACATTTGAGCCCTTGTGATAATATTTCACTTCATCTAACTATTTTTAAACTCCCTATTTCAACTAAATTGTCTTGCTAATAAATATCACATTTAATTATTCTTAAATTTTTTAACCATCTATCAACAGGGTCTATTACTATTATTATTACGATCACTATTATTCTATTTAAGATTTATCATTATTACTTTACTGTTAATTAATAATAATAATTATCATTTATTTGTTTACCCCATTTTTGGGGCTTCTACCTGTTTTTTAATAAAAATAAAACATTTCTATAAAATAGGCAAACAGCTGGTAATTTAATAATTTTAAATATTTTTTTGTTCTTACTGAAAATATTTTCTTTTATTTAGTATATTTAATATTTACCCAATATCTGAAATTTAACAATAATTTTTCGATTTCATTTATTATTCAAAATAAAATGTAAAATAATGCTGATAAAGTATTTAAATGTTTTTAGTTAATAGTTATCAAGTACAGTATAATTCATTTGAATTTAAATCTCAAGTATAGATATAATTTTATTTTTTTAATCGTTAATTAGTTATTTATCATTATAATTAATATTAAGTTTTTAATTAAATTACTACTTGATGATGTTTTAGTATGTATTGTATTATTTTGGTTCTGAGTAGTTATGTTTTTTTTTCGTTTGGGTTTTTATCATTATTCAGAAATCTTTAAAATCGTATCTCAAAAGCAAATAAGAGACCCACCTGAGGGTGATACGATACGGCCCACAAACATTGAGCCGATTGATGTGAAACCTACAGTCAACTCTGACGTCAAGAAACAATGCTGCCAATCATCATAAATTAGGTTTGTTTTTCAGGTTGCTGATGAAAATATATGTATGTTTTTTTTTTTTATGGTCTGATTATGACTAATTAAATGATTATCTACTATGATATATTAACACAATATATAAATTATTATTTTTATGTAGAAATCCATCGCAAAGTATCAGCCCGTCAAATGGATAGTATGGATGGGGACGAAATTGACAAAGTGTGTATGAAGCCAATCAGGATAGACGCAACTACAGCAAACACAAATGATTCGGCTGCATTCCAAATTAAACAGTTTTGTTGTAATGCGTCAGCTTAAGTATCAAAATTTAAGTCCACTTTTAGGTTTTATAAGTGTTGTCCCTTTTTCCATATTTTATTTTAATATTAATTTGCAGTACAGATTTTAATTTAATTTAAATTAAAATATTCTTACTTGCTTCTCTTTTGGGGCTCTTATCTCTTCATTATTTAAATACAAATTATACTTATAATTCTATGTATGTTTAATATTTTCTAATCGTTAATTATATTATTTTATGTTTTTTTTTTCAAACTACTATAATATTTTAAAATATTCGAATTATATAGTTTAGGTCCCATTATTATGGTATATTGGCATAATTTGAATTGATAAAATGTAAACGCATCAACATTTTTAGTAGTACTACCTACCTACTTCAATTTTTTTAGTAGTTATCACTTTATTCCACCCTTTTTTTAACCCTCAAAGAATAATTGTCATAATATTTTTCATTCCGAATATACACATTAGATCATACATTTTTATTGAAATTTCTATTTCAGGTTTTATATTATTTTATTTGGTTTTAATTTACCTGTGAAATGTAATCAGTTATATTATTTTATTGTATTGTATATAACATTTTTAAAATAAAAATTGATTAATATTAAATCATATTTTTAGTTTAAAAATAGAACAAGTTTATTTAGGCAATAAACAATATTATTGTATTAACAACTGTCTGTGTACATTTAATTTATACTCTGAGTACTCTATATTATGTTTTAATCAATAATCATTTATGTAAATTCCAGTTATTTCATGATAAGCGTTGAACAGTAAAAAAACACCATCATATAATAATTCATAATCAGTGTCATCTATTATATCTACTGTCATCTCAATCATACTAATTTTTTTTTATTTTAATTGAACTCAATAGTTTTTGATTTCTTTTTATAATATTTGAGTATTCAGATTCTCCCAAAATAATTATCTATTCTTACCCATCTGTGTCATGGTTTCTATCATTATAAACACATGTGGTTGCACAAGGTCTTTTAAATGTTCACATAAATAATACATTTTTTTTTTATCTAATACTTTTAGCACAAATACATTTATTACTGATATACAAGAATTAAACTTTATTTATTTACCATATTTCACATTAAAAGTTGACAATTTAGATACCATATAATATAATACTATATAAATTTATCGTGTATTTATAGTAAAATGAAGAAAATATAGTCGTTTTCAGTTGAATCATACTAATAAGAATCGGCTAGATTATATGACTATAGTTTTTGCTATTTTTCATTTAAAATCGATAATACCTAACAAAATTCTTTATGAATTTAGTTGGACGTGGTCTTTTTGACAAATTATTGATTATAGAAATAACTATAAATTCAATAAACAACAATTAAGTGTTCTAAATAGCTTGGCATATTTATTGAAGATATTCCAGTAAGATTAAGCCACAAGCAGTATTAAAAGAGAAGAATAGATCAGTTAAACGTAAGTTGCGGAAGATCCTAGCTACTACTAGGTTTTATTGAGGCGAGCCGCCACTGCCTTTAACACTTGATCTAAGCAGTTACAGTAGAGGTTGATTCCGTGCGACAAAACAGATAAAAACAGAACATATATAGTTGAATTAGAGTGGTTATATTTCTCTAATCCAGCTGAATTTTTATCTGGTTGTCAGAAATGATCCTAGCACATTAGATATTCATATGTTTATCGGAATGAAATTTAGAAGAATGTGATTTTAATATTCACGCAATAAATAGTACGGGTTATTCACTGAAAGTTTGACACTTGAATGAGACATTTACAATTTTAAAATACTTGTTATACTTTGACTGCTTGGGCACTAGGTGCAGTGTAAACAGATCTATAGCCTGACAGATTGAATCGAAATTTCGGTTTTAGTCACCCAGATTGAATTCGGCTCTACTATAACCACTGCTTAGAACCTTCGCTCGAGTACAGTATGTGTACAAATTCACAAAGATTTTTAAAAATTTCATATGAAATTATTAAACAGTAAGTTAAGTGATAATTTATTCATAAATATTATGCCAGAAATGTAGGACGTAATGATTTTAATTTTATTTCAAAATAATATACAGTATACAGAAAACATTAAGAAAAAGGTTTTATTATACACGAATAGTTAAATTATATGATTCTTAACTATGGTCAATTGGAAAAAAAAAAAAATGTAATTATTCATTTAGTGAACACAAATAATTTAAGGTTTCCACAATCTCACCATACCATCATCACAGTAGGTACATATTAAATTTTGATGAGGATGATGTGTAAGTCCAATAACATCTTTTTCATGAATCTGTAGGGTTTTTTCTAATTTTCCACTATTTAATGAAAAACAGTACAAGTTGAAATCTTCAGCGATTGCATATATCCAATCTCCTCTAGGTGATACAGTAGAACATACAAAATTACAACCTTCACGTTTACCACTAGTAAATGATCTAACAATCTGAAAACATTTTATTTTTATCAGAATTAAACCATAACTTTAATACTTCAAATCTAGAAAGCTTACTTGGCCTTGCATGTTCATTATTACAATGGTATTAGAACGGTTACAAACAACAAAATGGTCTTGATTTTTAGGGAAAAGATGAACATTGTTAACCGCAACATCAGCGGCTCCCATAGATTTGAAAGTATGAGTACACTCTGTAGTTTTCACGCTCCATACTTTAACAGTGCTATCACTTGAAGCACTACATACAAATATAACATATTAGAGAATATATCTAATGTTTGGTAGACAATCATAAGAATATTTACCTTATTATACTATGGCCATCAACAGTATATATAACGTCATTGACAAATGACGTATGTCCTCTAAATTCTTTAAGCGTCTTACCAGATTTCAAACCATGAATTCTATTTATTATTGTAAAATCAAAATCAGTACAAATAGATAATTAAGTCGGGCAGTAAAAATTAATATTTAGGTATCTCACCTTATTGTCATATCAAATGAGCCAGTCAATATTTGGGTATTATCCCGGGAAAATTGTACACAAGTTACCCCTAGTACATGAGCTTTTTCAAATTTTCGCATCACTTGACCGGTCATTATTTTCCAAACAGTCACTTTTCCTCCTTGGGAACCAGACACTAACATTTCACTATCACGAGAAAAATTTAAACTTAGTACAGCATCATCCATCAGCATAAAATTTTCCTATAATTAACAAGTATAAAACAATTATAAGTTAAAGATGGAACATACATAACTTTGAAAAAAATAATATTACTTGAGCTTGATATTTAAGATCTTTTCTTATCTTTCCAGTTACAAAATTGTATACTTCAATAAATCCATCAACAGTAGCAGCAACCAAAAACTGGCCATCTGGAGAAAATCTAGAACATTCCACGTGAATCTTTGGGACAAATTTAATCTCTTTAATTATTTGAGTCGGAAATGTTTCTTCTTCTAAATCTCGAACAGCGGCTTTACCTCTAAATAAATCAATAGATGTACCTGAGAACATAAATTAATCTTTTCAATATATTTTGATGCATACATTTACTTGAATAATAATTTTTTATTAATATTATAATACCTGGAGGCAAGAGACCTTGATGTTGTTGCCATTTTAATGCTTGTCCTAAAAGTGCAAGAAGCCTTGATGATGGTACTACAGATACTTCACCAGCTAATGACTGAGCAATAGCAATTCTACGTTTTTCTTTAGATGTACCTTCAGGATATGCTTCTCGAGGATCAAAATAAGAGCGTGCAAGTAAATTTTCTAAAACACAATTTTTCTTTTTAATATAAAAATATTTTGAAAGTATATATCTTTAATATTAAATTTTACCAAGGTGTATATAACGATCAGGTTCATGTTGTTTTAAGGCAATCATAGGATCTGTTTGACGTAACAATGATCTTGCAGCTCCAAGTTCACGTAACTCAATCAATTCAAATACAACCTATATATCAATAATATTAATTAAAACAAGTGTATTCAATTATTCCTTTAGTTACATTTTTTTTATACATATATTCAGGTTATATAAAGACTCCATTTTTGTGTTGTATTTACTGATATTGTTGTTATGACTGATGTTATAACCAGTCATTTTGCACACATGCATATAGGGAATTTTGATAGGATCTTGAAATTATTATCATTTTACCCAACATGTTATTAGGACCGGGGTCATTATAGATGATACAGTCCATATTATCTCAGTCCGTGTGTAATAAAAGTATTTAAAAATAAAATATCTATTTCTAAATAATATCTATTAAATCTGAAATGTATTTCATTTAATTTTTGTATCGTTAAAGTTCTATGTATAATATTTACTTATTTAGTATGTACAACAAAAGTATAAACTTGAGAGAAAAAAATAACATAGAAAGATATATAAATATATATATTTTATAACAACTATAAAGTTAATTGAGAACAGTTTAAAGAGTTTAGGGTTATTGTATACTTGGGAGAAGATTTGTGCAGTAGTTTCCTGTTGCCTTCTGCACAGGAAGACGGAGGATTTATTTCTCCTGACAGTTGTCTGCCTAGAGAGAGAGAGAGAGAGAGAGAGAGAGAGAGAGAGAGAGAGAGAGTTATTGGTGTTTGAACCAATGACGGCACAAAATTACCGTGCCACCTTATACCGTTCGATCACTCCACTCCCTTATATTCATTCATATACATATACATAAATATTTTGTACCAAATTAGGAATAATATTAATTTATTTTAATAGGTCTCTGCATCAATTATGCTAGAGGCATATTGGAGGAGAAATTAATTTCAGTTTTAGTCAGTTTTTAAGTTACTTTTTTACTTTAGAAGATATAAAATAATTTACTTGTTCGTATAAATCGATTAGTTTACTATCTGGTAATTTCAGAGATTGTACTGCTTTTAATACAGTATCCCAATGACCATTGTGTATATCAGCTACAAAACCATCAATACTGTCCACTGTATTTAATGACACACTAGTTTCATCCTAAGAACATCATAAATGGTAGATTAGAAGAGGTACAAGTCAATGAAAAATGAAATACACATAAAATAGTAATACATTGAATTTATATATAATTGAAAATATATAATAAATTTAATATTAAAATATTAATATGTATTACAGTAAAATAATTAATAACTAACCTGAAGAATTTGAAGCGATTTCATAAGATTTGATTCTTTCAGATATTGCTGTATGAGACGGATAACACTGTAAACAAAGTCAAGTTGATAAAATTATATTTAAATGGCAACAATTTGTAGCATTTGTTTATTATTCATAATGATTACTAACTCTGCAGATTCAATTTCAATAGACATTTTTCAATGGTTGTTCAAAATGTCAGTACCTATCAAGTCTATTCAATATAGAACTATTTCAATAACAATATTAGCGGATAGAAGAATCGAAAAACCTATATGAAACCTAGATAATAATAATACAGTAGTTTGTATTCGTTTGTTAAAAACGAAAAAGCGTCTAAAATGACTCTAAACTATAACTCGAGAGTAATAAACAAATATTCTTTGCCTTAATTTAACAACATGTATTGTGTTTTGTGTATATAATTCATGCAAGGAACTAAATAAATACAAAACTGATAACAGTGATAACTTCGATCCAAATTAAATAATTTTAATATATACTCCTTGGAAATTGATTGACATTAGATTCAGTAAACAAAGATTAAACGTTTGTGGTAACGCTTTATAACCATAATCTTATGTGATAAGAATTTGTTCTTAAACAAATATATTTTATAGATAGAACAAATATCTCTATCGGAGAATTCGATTATTCAGTTGATAAACATTAAAACATTTGTTTTTACATCGAAATATATACGTAAAGTCGATCATATATTTTCACAAATATTTCTTATTACTATAAAATTTCGTTTTTAAAAGTTTTTATTTTGTAAGTGTTTTCAATTTTGCTTTGTCTCTATGTGCTACTGTGATCCCGAGTATATTGAATCGAATTCGTATAATAGAATACATTATTAAATATCTAGTTGCTTATAACATTAGTGTCAAGGTTTTTCATTTCATTCTAGTGTTCCTTTTTATACATTGGCCAAGTTAAAGGTTTACCTGGTAAGTTTAGACTATCTCATTTACTAGTTAGTTAAACCTTTAATATATCTGATTTAATATTTCAACATTGAATTTCAATATCTCAATACTTTTAATTGCTGAGAACGGCCGATATCCAATTAACTTCAATTTTATAGTTTAATTCAAAGTACTAATTAACTTGTCCTATCATTTTTTTTAGATTGTTCAACAACATTTCAATTATTGATGTCTCATCATCAACACTCTGGTAAGTCAATACCTATTGTAACACTGTAATATTATTGTTTAATTTATATTTAATTCTTTATTTCTTATTTAAACACATTATGAATGTACTAGGCATGTGTTAGCAAAATCATTTGTTTTCTTACTATTAGAGTTTGTCAAAAATATTAATGTCTGATTTATTTAAAACTGCTATTTCATGTCTAAAAACCTAAAATTACTTACTAACTTATTCTTATGTTATTATAAAAAATATAAATATGTTAGGTTATATTGGGGTTGCCATACGTCCCGGTTTGGCCGGGACAGTACTGGTTTTGAGTATGGCATCCCGGTGTTTCGGGATGGCATATTGTCCTAGAACAAGACTTCAATAATTTGTTTCTATTTTATTAGACACTTGGTGAAAAAACCATAATATTGCAATGATAAAATAACAAGTTGAATGATTGACTGACAAAATCTATTTTAAAATTATTTTCCTGACTTGGTGATGATTATTTTTGTCTTATACGTTCTTTGTGTTTTCGTTCCGTCACAATAGTTTTAGTTATCACTAAACGGATAACCATTTATTATTTAATATTTTGTCAGTTGTAAACTGTAGTATGTAACTAATCAGTAATCACTGGTGATAGTTAGTGTGGACCATCGTGTTTGCCGTGTGCGATACGGCTCCAAAATGTCTATGTGAATTTTACATAAACAATATAATATTATAATCTATAATGTGTGTTTTGCAAATAATATTGTTCTTGTATAATCAAAAAAATCAATAAAAAAAATGTAAAAATGTTTGTCCCAGTTTTTGTCAAATAAAATATGGTACCCCTAGGTAAAATGCATTTATATTTAAACATTTTATGATTAAAGTAAATAGTTATATAGGTTAAATTCCACTTAAATGTTATCACAAAGGTATTCTTACACATTTTTGTTGTTTTATATTGGATTCTTTGGTCAAGGTAAAAGTTACCAAAATATATGTTTAGTTATATTTTATGTACACATTACTATAAAATTCGTATTTATGTTGGGTAATAATTTCTGCCAACTTATTCTTTTTATCCAATCCTCAACTATTCTCTGTCAATAACACTCTTCTTAAATGTAACCGTTTCTATCTTTAATTTTTCTATTCTCTACTCTTTTTACTAAATGTCATAGACTCATAGCATTTCTATAGGATTTTTGATCCATTATGTATCCACAAAAATATTCTTTTAACTTACTTATCATCAATTTAATTTAAAAGTTTCAATCTAATATTGTTTTTATTATTCACTTAATAATTGACCCTATTCTTCCTGTTGGTTTTCCACCATAATTTTGTGTCAATATAAATTTTTTTAAACAACTGTTATCTAAATATTTTGAGTATTATTCTTTATTAAAAAAATAAGTAAACTTTGAACATTTTTAAAAATTATAGAAACAGAGTTTTTAAATATAAATATGGATGCCAAAAAAATATATTATTGCAACCGCCAAAATTGATTTTCTCATTTCAAGCTTTAAGAGTTTTTTGTTTCAAATGTTTGTCATTCTTAATGAGTCAGCATATATAACAGTTTTTAAAATCTCTAAATTTGAAATTACTGTTTGTCATTCAATTTTGTGTTTAAGATTATGATTATTGATTAAAAAAAAATTATAAATTGAAAAATGCCCCATAATGTGGGTACTTATCTCAATCAAAATATCTGATTCAAATCTGATTTTATATATTATACATTTATTGATTTTATAAAATATGAATAATTAGTTATAGTAATTTGAGGACATTTATTACATGTATCAATTTATTGATTCTCTGTGTTTAATATCAAAGTATAAATAATTATAAAATAAATTCAGGTAGGATGGTTATACAATTGAATTCATTTAATTAGTATTTCAATTATAAAAGCATGGCACTATGAATTATTGTTGTTATATTTCGTAGTTTACATTTACATCACTTTGTCGTACATTTAGTTTTATACGACTAGTATTGTAAATTTCAGTCATATTAGATATTTTAAATTGTTTATATTAATCATAAAAATCAAAACCTTTTCGAGATATTTGAATTACAATGTTTATACGAGAACAACAGTTTTACTTTAGAATAACTGTTAGTCGTACAATTCATAGCCCTTTTAATGTAAGGAAAAACTTATAAAATGTTGAAAGTATTATTTAATTCTAAAAGTATTCTGAACATATTTATATTAATTTTTATTAAACAAGTAATTTTGTTTTTATGGCCTAAAAATTAAAAACATTTTGAAATTTTAACCTGTGTAGCTTGTACTTTAGATTTGGTTCAATCAATATATTTTTAAATTTGAAGTATAAAAATATTGATTCATTAATTGAATCATTTTCATTAATTTAACATATTAAATAACAAATTTTACCATTTTTTACAAAATTATTATCTTAAGGGAAACTTGAGATCTAGGACAATAATCACTATAAACTGACTAAAGTGGATTATTCCGTTTTATACTTTCTATCCTGAATAATAATTGTAGTAAATGAAACGATTTCATGAGGTCAAACAGTTAATAGTGGGCGTTTAAAGAACATGTACTGTATGTACGTTTAGACCATCATACAGTTGTTTCAGGTCAATATGATGGAATAGAGTAAGTAAATAAGATAGCCTATGAATAAAGTTGGTACCTTCACCATTGTTAGGTACCAATAATTTTAGGAGGCTTTAGAATTGCAGATATGTAACTACTCAAATGACTTATTGCCTGAAATATAATATTTTAATCGAGTATGGGAACTTTTAGTAAAATATATTCTATAATTGGAATTTTTATTTTTGTTTTAAATTGATTAAAATTGACTAAAGATATACCTACTTAAAAAATAAAACATTTATATAACTGCAATATATAAATTTAACATATTACATTATAATTAGTGTCAAATTTAACTTTGTTGCGACACAATACCTTTGCTATCACTATTCACATATGTATTCTAGAGCAAGTAGATATCTACAAGTTTCTGTGATTAACCTGATTTTTCTACCATGACATATAACCTAAACGGTTGACCTTTTTCTAGATCTGTTGGCTATAATAAGTTTTAAATTATATTAACGGTTTGGCATATAATTTATTTTACCCTAACTTTATTTGTTTTTGTAGATATTTCGCAATACACTATATGGTAAATAAACAAATTATTTCCATGCTTAAATGGAGATAATACTGATAAATGATAATTCTATAATTATTAATTAGTACTTGAACATAATTTTGTAATTATGTGGAATTCACATTGCAAATGTATGGTGTCATATTATTTTTTGTGACATACTTTCCATGTTTTGATTGTGTACTATCACTATTGGCTGAGTTAATATTATTTAATGAGTTTATTTAAAATAAGAAACATAGTATAAGTATTCATAAACAATTCTTATTTCTTTTTCTTAAAATTTGTTTGTACAAATAGTTTTATATTAAAATTATTATCTACTATAACTATTTTAGGTTAAAATCCTATTAATAAATTAGCGTTTAAATATTTTGTTTTTAATTAAATATATATACTCATATAAGTTAAAATATTGTTTATAGATTTCTTCTTTGTATAATCAAATGTATTGAATAATGTTTTAAATCAAAAATAATTTTTAATAATTAACTTAATATTTTTACTTATTTATATGTGAAAATCTAAATTTCACTCTTGTATTAAGTATAGTAGGTATTTACTATGAAAATAATTATGGATGTTATGATATTTGTAAAGCTTTGACTCTTCTGTATTAAAAAACCAACAATATATAGGTGCTTATTTCATTTTTCTCATCAGTTAAACAATATATAGCATTAAATGTAGGTTAGAATGACATATTGTTTAATTATTATTCAAATTTGGAGATAAGCTAGGAATGTATTGGTTTATGAAACATGTTCTTTTCCTATTTTGAATAGTACATCTGTACTATAAGTTCTATCCAGAAATTATTTAGTTCTAACATTAGACCTTTTAAACAGGTATTTTTTTCATTTCCTTATATTATTTTTGTATAAAAGAAAAACTAAAAGAGAGAATTAAAAATATATTTTAAATTTTATCTTCCACTATGAGCTAATAATTCTTTAATAGTTATTAATAATTTCGTGTTTGTTTTTTAAATATTAAAAATAGTATTTTCTAACCATATAAAAATACATGCTCCCTTTTATTATTCTGTAACAGTAAAATCACACTTTTTAAGTAAAATTAATATTTAAAGAAATATTTTTTTAATTACTAATAGTTTATTATGTACCTTACGTTTTATGATATAATTTAGCATCTTTTTTACCTATATTTGGTTTAATTTAATGTTACATGATTATACTCTCCGTCACGCTTTTGTATACTTAACTTTTAAACATTTGTTTAGGAACAATGTATCTATTATATTAGCATGAGAATAAGCTCCCTAGCTTATTAGGGACCTCTACACAATGTATACATATTTGATAAAAAATAATGTCATGGATTTATAGGTGTGTGGTATATTGTTACAAGGAGGACGTACGAAATGAAACTTTAAGGTAGATTTTTTCTCGTATAATAATTCTAGCTAGAGCTCTACGTTTAGCCTAGAAGTGTACACAGTATCTAGAGTGTTCTAGCGACTGCCGCTCTATGCCCTAGCCAGACTAACTAGAGTAAACTATGATATACAGTGTACACAAAGATAAGACGGTAAAGTTAGATTAGTCTATATCTATTAATTGAGCTAAATTGACTAAATAGAGCACTATACGTTACTTTAAATATTTCAAATATTTTAAATACATTTCCCAATTAAGTCTACTATGTCCGGTGTTGTATGGGACAAAGATAAGACATTCAAATTCATAGAACTTCTAAAGTTGTCTCCTGAACTGTAAAATTGTACATTAAAAGAATATTGAGACAGGCAGCAGAAGGCGAGATGTATTGAGGCGATTGCAGAATCATTAAAACATAAGTAATGCATAAGTTGGCAGAAAATTACATAATATTCGGTGTCAGATGAATAGCGAATTCAGAGAGATAAAGAATAAGAAGAGTGGTTTTTATTATTTTATTTTTTATTCTATTTACCTTTTTTTTTTAAATTAAGATACACATTACAAGTACAGCTGTAATAGTTATGCATTTTTTGTCCGACACAATTTATTTACGAACTACGAAGTATTGCCATTTGCCAATGAATTCGCGATCGGTATTGTGCGCCCAATCAATCTACCGAGAAAAGTATATTCTACAAATGTATACACGGGTCATAGACTGATCTAGGTGGATAAGTTCTACGTGCTCTTTCTAGAGCACATTTTTTCATATAGCTCTAGCTATATATTTCTCTACAGTGTACAGGTACTTTTAGAAGATCAAATAAAAACCGTTAGGCAGCGTTCACTGGACATGTATGCATAAAAAGTATATTTTAAATTTATCAAACAGATACAGGATACAGAAAACATTTAGTTACATTTTACATAATTTTATAGCTATTCACGAAAAATATTCTAAATAATATCCATAATGTTATGATTTATTCTTATTGTATGTAGATAGTAAATAATGTATTTTTTATTATACGAAAATAATATAAGTATAAAATATTATTTATATGTCATGTAACATTAATATCATTTTTTGAACTTATAAAGAAAAGGAATAATAAAACATTTTTGTTGCTTTCGATAGATTTCTTTAAATAATACAACCTGCGCACGTTATGTAACTAAGAAGAGAGATGGCAATAAATCGAATTGTAGGGGCTTGACCGAAATGACGGTAAAGCGACAGGCGCGTGAAATTTGGAACGAATTGAACCCCAGTGTTTTGCACAACGCTCGACCTCCCTACTCACTAACACGCGTTGACCGCATTTCTCTTAGAAAGTATTTTACATGTCGTGTTTATTTGCCCTCTTATCAAACAGTTAACCTCTTGCTGAGTCAAATGTACATATGTGTATTTGTATAGTAATGTTTGTGTAGGAAATATAAACAGGGGAATACCATTAGTTAATATTTAAGGTTTTAAGGATATTAATTTGTGTTATTATTAGTATAATATTTTTAATGATTGCGTCCGAGAAGTCAAAATTATTGAATTTATACAAGTAGTCATTTAATTGCTTAAAAAAGTAGTTCTACTTCAATAGATAACTATTGTATAAAGTAATAATTACATTTCATTATTCGTTTGTTTATTTATGTACGGATATAAATAACATTCGGTCATGCGGGTATAGCTGAATTGTAAAAAATAAACAACGAAATCGTCTGAATCCAAGTGATGATATGCGACTGGCACTAAGCAACAGCATCGTTCCAAGAATTTCACTGGTAAAAGAAGCGCGCCCTAATAAGTCACATTAATACTCAATAATATAAATTTGTTATATTTTTTTCTCATTGAATAATACATAAGTTAATTAATATAAGTTCGTAAAATGTAAAATTTAAATTTGTATCAGCTTTTTTTATTAAATTACATTTTTAAATAAATAAGTTAAAATATTTTTCCACGACATAAATTGTATTTCTTGTACCTAGAAATAATAAACTATATATAAAACTATAAAAAAATAAGTGATATAAAGAGGGGAAGGGGTTGAAATCAGGGAGTGGTCCGTGACGGTGAAAAATTTATAAAAGTGGTCCGTGCCTATTGTTGAGTTGGGAACCACTGAGTTAAATGGTCTGTATTGCTTATATTTTAAAGGAGATAGTATTTAATATTACATTTATTAGTATACATTTTTTCTTCTAAATGTGTTTTGTAATTTTCGATCAGCTTTTTTTTTGTTTCAAGTATTCTGAAAAAATTATTTAAAAGTTTCGTTAAATTTTTTTTTCTTGCCATCTTCTGAGATTTGTTTAAGTATAGGTATAGTTCATGTATTTTTTAGAGATATCGATCTTACATGAAGTTGAGCAATAATATGTATGCAAGACAAAAGATTTGAATAATCGTAAATTACACTGCTTAGTCCAATGGAAAATGTAGAATAATGGGGCCCCGTTTAGAGTATTTGTGTCGGGTCGGCCAGGTGCTCTACCATAAGTCAATGATGACCTCGTTCTCGAAACCGGTGTTAACTAGGTCCGTCTTTCTGTCCCGACACCCACAGCCCTTTTACTTTGTCTGTATCTATTGTGCCCCATAAACATCCAAATGGTTTTCGCAAATAAAATAAATATATACAGATCTAATGTGCACGTAAAATTGATGTTACATTTTTTTTAAAATATTTCGTTTAAGTATAAAGAAAGTTATTTTATCTAATAACCGTTTTTGTAATTTGTTAAACTGTTAAATTAACTAGGTACTTGAACAATTTATATTCTGTTTAGTTAATTATTTTTATGTAATCATTTTGAATAAAATATCTATATAAACATATATTGACAACTCGGCTGTTAATTAAACTGTCTAAACTGTTACGTATATGATTTATTTTCTGTTGATTGTATATAAATCATATATATATATATATGTAGACTTAGGATGATTAGTTTTTCATATACTTTCGAAAAATAATTGGAGAAAACGCATGTTTTTATTTCTATTTCACGTCCACCTGTTTTTAAATATGACCGTTATTTCAGTAGACACATGAACAACTCTCTGTAATAAAACTGTCCACGTACGTTTTTTATTTCGTTGTCCTTAAGACAACAAAGAGCAGACAGCCGTAGTGTATGACCGGACCCTAATAATGTGCCGAGGTCATACGGGTCAGAGCAGCTGCTATAAAAGAAGGCTTCTCAGACGTTCTAAATCATCCGTTTAGTGTGGAGGTGCCATGATGGCCTTTGATGAGAAGGATATCCTTCTAAATATATATATATACAAATAATTAAGTAATCAAAATACTTTCTTAATTGTTTTTAAAACAGCATACAAATTAATATTTTTTAATCATGAAGGTATAATTTTCAAAGTTATATATATATACATATATGTATTATTTTATTTTTACAAATATATTCTGTTGTTTACCATTTATTCATTTTTTATAATAAACGAGTATAAACAATTTTTTTTTGATGTAATTTGGGTTTTATAAATAAATATAAGTTTTTTTAAAATAAAATACAACAAAGTAAACCTTATTAAATTACTTAGGTAGAGTAATTAAAGTTGCAATGACTTGGTTGATTATTTTATTCATTTATAATTTTAATTATTATCTATAATTCATATAAATAACTCCTATTGATGATTATATATAATAAAATTTGATACTTTAAAGAATGTTCATGAATTATGTATACTTTAAAATCTATATCTACAACAATGATTTTTACAATCATTATTTATAAAATCTGAAATCTATTTTTAAATGAATATTATACATTTTTTTAAATGGGTATCAAAAATTAAAGCTTAACTTTCTATTATTTATATTTTTATATTTAATCTATTTATTTTTTAAATATATAATATTTGGAATAAATCTATAAAACTAATAAACAAAATATATAAAAATCAAAAACAAAATATACCTCTATGGCTCTATTGATGATTGTTATTATAAATATTTAAAATCTAATAAATTATTAAAATTATGAAATAAATTATACTACAAATAATCGATATAAGCACAGTTATATATTATTTTATATTTCAATATGTACTTTTCAAATTTCTCTTATGGATATCTTTTACTTTCAAAACTAACATTCCTACTTTATCATTATTCATTATGAAAGTAAACCTTTACCTGGATTTTATGATAGTTTTACTTACAAATTATTAATCAAGACAATATTCTATTAAAGATTGAAATTTGAAATTTAGGTAATCAGAACTATAAATCATGTTGTTACATTTTTTTTCTATTAGTATGCTGCAGTTGGTCTGAAATTCTGATAATAATATTAGTTTTATTTTTATAGTCAGCACATGGATAATTAATGTGTTTGATATTGTGAAATGTAATTTAAGATATCATTCTTCATTTTATTTTAAAATATGTGTTCGAAATATTGAATTTAAATGTTTAATGTACCTATATAGTTAAAATAATCTAGAATACAGGAGTATATTTATAATAATTTTCTCATTATAATGCTATTTTATACTACTATTCTATTACTGCGATGAATCATTTATAATCATTAGTAATGAGTAATGACTAATGATTAACAAAGACATTATTTTTTGGTGTTGTTTAAAACTTTTTTTGATCTTAGAATTTATGGAAACATAATATGTATAAAGTATTACATACTGGAATAAGCATATAAACATATATATTGTTATACTAGAATTCAATTTATTGCGTTAAAAACGTATTAGTCATAATATCTTTAATCAGAATTCAAATAAGCGGTGCGAGGAACTTCGTACATTAGTGAAAGAGAGGGAAAGAAAGAGATGAACGTATAAGAGTGAAAGTGAATTTTATGTCATTTTTTCCCTTCGACTAACAACGTTGAAATGACTGGTCTGGTCCGATGTATAATGAGAAAGACTTATGTACGCTTAATACAAGGCTAACTAAGTGAAGATGATCGAACTTTACAAGGACTTTATACGATGGAAACACGTGGCAAGAAGGAAACACGTGTCGTGAACTCTCTATATTGAATAGAATCTATATACCATTATGAATAGGTTTATAAAATTCTCTATTTATAAAGTATTCCTTGTTAGATTATTGTCAATATTATGTTTTTATTACTAATATCGTCTGTAATACAAATTCAAATCAAAACACCATAAAATAATACAGGATGTATTTAAACATTTCTGATATACTGACCATCAATCGTCTAAAAATAATTGAAATTATTATTGATATCAACACTCAAAAATCACTTAAAGCCAAAAACAATCCAGATTAAAATAAACTATAAATATATTAAAATAGGATAAATAAGTTAAAAATGTTCTGATATAATGAGAAAATATGCAAAACAAGAATTTTATACAGTATGATTCATTAGAAATTCGTTTATGTAAACATTTTAAAATGTATTATAAATTAACTTACTATTAATTTTGTAAATCTAAAATTTTATATATACTATTATATTATATAAATAATCTTCCCGTAGTTCCTCAAACGAGTATATAATATGTTCTAATGTAAAATATTTTCTGGACAAATTTAAGAAAAAAACTACAAATATATTACATTTACAACCTTGATTTTATTATTTATGAATATAAAATCGAATTGGACTGTAGTTTATAAAATGTTTTATTTAATTTTAACTGTTCTTTATTCAACAGAAGTATAGAACATTATAAATATTTTTTTTTAATGCGTTTTCCCTAAGAACATTAACAAATTAAAAAAAAAACATTATTTAAGTCTTAAAATTATGTTACACATGAACTCCATTTGTATTAAGCTTTGGGGAAAGAAAGGCTTTTTTTGTCTTTGATTTTGTGAAAGCCGAGTCTGTTAACGGCAACTTTCGAAATTAAAAGAAAGGCGGCCAGGGCAGATGTTACGAAATACCCGGCAGTGAGTATACCAAACCGCCACCGCCGACGCCCGATAGATATAAACAGTATACACCAGAGAGAGTTCTGACGTTCATGTTACCCAGCATCTAGGTTAGAATAATGCGGTTAAACTTCCGCCTCCAATACCGCCAAACAAAATCGCAACAATAGACGAAAATAAATAGCTGTTCGTGCATTATTTGAGTAGAACATGATTTTCACATTGTGCAGTCGTAGGTACTAGTTTTTACTTACCAAACTACCTGTTTATTCAAATACTAGCATACTTCCTTTGAACTTGGTAATATTTTTTTACGCACCAATTTTAAAATTTAAACGCCTTTCTATTTTTATTCAATATATAAATGTTTCTACTTGTAATTTACATGTCACTGAATTTAAAAAGTTAAGATAAAACAAGACTGGGATGAGGTACGGGCGACGGAATAATTGATATTGGAGAATCGGTATTTTAAATTTGAAACCAATGTACAATTTATTACTTTAGAAAAACGATTCTGAGTGAAAGAGGTTAGATGTACCAGCCTATATTTCTATTTTCTATGGATAGTTAATAACGTTATTTCTTTTAAGAATAATAACATTTATCATTTGATCAAAATTCAATTCAATTCCAAAGAATTTTCGTCAAGATGTGTTTAATTTTTGAACACTCATAAAAATTGATAATGAATTTTTCGTTATGATACATATATTTATGAGGAACTTGAATCTTGAAAAATATTCTCAGGTTTTAGTGATTAATTAAATAAAAATTTTTATGTTTAATGTTTTTCAACTACAACATGATTGGCAATTGCTCGTGTTTTTATAGAATTTCATACAAATTTGAATAATCTAACGTTTATCATCAAAAAAAAAAAAATTGTATTTACCTATCTTTAATATTTTTATATTGAAATAAGATCAACTTGTGGGAAATCTTTTAATATTAAATTAATTAAATTAAGAAAACTTAAAGATTTCAAATACCTGTAAATAACACAAATTCCATTAAAATATTTCGAAAACTATAATATAGTATCAATAATATATTATTATAAATATTCAGTAAATGTTTCAAATTGCTAAAATTATTGTTTAAAGAATTACCATAGCAAAATAACTGATATCATTATATCATACTATTATTATAGTAATTTTTGTTTGTATTGAACAAATCGATTATTGCCACTTAATGGTAACTCTATAATGAATGAGAATTATAAGCTTTTTCTATTTTAAATTTAATTACACAACACTTTGTCATTTCTATACGATATAATACATGATGTTTTTATTTTTACATTTAAAAATTGTATTTAGTATATATTTGGCTTAAAACATATTTGACCTTCTCCAAAATGTATTTCCAATCGTGGCCTTTATCGTTAAGCAGAATATTCATAAATGTAATTGATGGTTAATAGATTTCTTTTTTGTTTAATAGGGAGTTCAAATTATTCAAACCAAATGTTTTAAATGTAATTTTGATAAAATAAAATGATTTACTCATACAATATTCTTAATGTATTATAACTTCTAACTAATGGGTACAAAATATTTGGTTTGCGTTCTGTTATTAAATACTAATCATTTGTTATATAATAATAGACCATTGACGTTTTTATGATAATACATTTGACCCTAGGTACTTAGGACGTCTTTATATATTATGTGTCGATAAACACTATTTATGTCAACGTATTTCATTGTAATCTGTAAAGAATTTTGTGACTTAGTAGATGAACTGAAATATATGTTAGGTTTGGTATCATTATTATATTGTTTTCGATACTGGCTCACATTAACGTGTTGATAAAATTAGTTATATCTAACAGTAGATCCATTGTACATAGAACTTACGTATTAACAAGTTCTTCAAACCGCCCACCATATTTTTAGTAGCCTGAAAGCGTTCGGGTGAATGGGAAAGTCGAGAAAACGTCCGATTTCTACGGGCAGCTTCATTTCTAGCGTCATTATCGTAACACTATGGTACATTTCTCTGTAAAATATATGTATGAAACTCTCACTGACTATTATTGTTGTACAATATATTTCTCCATTAGAAAGCGATGATCCAAAATTATATTATATTGACCTTTCCGATTAGATACTGAATATATATAGTTTAAATAAAGCAATTTAATCATTTTAAGTATTTGTGTACAGTATACACTATATACAATATTATACAACATAATACATTGTATTACGTTGAGGAGACTTGTTATAAACAATAAAAATATGTGTATCACAATTTTTTTAATATTTGTTATGATCGTTCAATTTGATAGTATGTTTTAATTTTAATGGACTGAATTTTTTAACAAACACGCAGTTGTTAATAGATTTGAACCAAACAGTCCTTGAAAAATGTACATTATCAATTATGTACACAGGCAATCCAATAACATAGCTAACAAAATGAAGATCACTAATAATTTAATAATCAAATACTAAATTAAATTAAATATTTTACATTATTCAATTTTTATTATTTTATATTTGACAGACTTATTAACATAAAAAGTATTGCATTATCATTTTGTTATTAATATGTTTAAAACTTACTTTTTCTATTGTACAATTTACAATTGCGAGTTTACGCGAGTAAACGACGATAAAATTGTTTTGTTGTAGTTAAATTTAAAATTATATTTATGAAAATATTTAAGGAATATATTTTATGGTTATCGTATATTTGTATTTGATCTTGAAGTTAACATCTCTGTTTGGATATTGATCGCCTTCGTACTTATAGCCCTGAGAATAACCAATATGAAAATAAATGTATGTGGATTATTGGTTTGAGTTTATATGTATTATAATGGAAAGTGTTTGGTTGTTTGGCCCCGTAGCAGCAGGAAACACCTTCAACCTTCATATTTTTAACTCTTCCTCGGTTTGGAGGTCTCTTTAGTTCTCTATGTTTATTAAAGCATGTTAAATCTCTCTAGGCCACTTTCTAAGGATCCAAAATATATATATACATACATTTGAAACATTAATTTAAGTGTTAATATAGAATTTCTTATAAACAATTTCAGAGTTTTTAAAAAAAAAAACAAAAACATTTTCACCTAAACGATTGTAATTCGCATATGCATAGAAAATCCGTTTTATCGATTTAAACGTTTATCACATATGTAGTACTTAAAACCTAACAAACGCGTTAAATTATCGCATGTGTTGCATTTGTAGCTATAAAATATTATGTTTTTAGGAAACCTTGACCTAGTTACTAAATTATAATTTGGACCACATGTGCTCCATTTTTTAATGGCAAACCAAAAAAAAAAATAAAAATAAATTCATGATTTTTAAACTTCTATATTACGTATATGTATATATATATATGTTCATATATTATGAGCTTCTAAGTAATTAATTTGAGTGTTTTATTTTTTACAGAACACTTCTAGATTTTGATTTGACATTTAACTCCCCGCCATGTCGTAAGTCATTTTATTTAACATATAATTTACTAGTAAATTTAGTAAAGTATTTTATAATAAAAACCCAAACTATTTATTTCTAAAATATTTACACTTACATAAATAAACAAACTGATACATCGAATTAGAGTTAGATTTAAAAATATTATCAAACTTTTTAAAATTATCAGATGTTATTTAAAATTGTCTTTATTTTTTTTTAACCTAATTTGTTGTTGCTAAACAATGCTATGTTTCTGGTTCGAGTAGTCTTATAGTTGATTTAACATTAGTACGCGTAACCGTCGTTACGTAAGTATACGTGAAATTGTGTCGATCTCTTTTGGAGAAAGAGACAGGTGAAAGGGGTCTGAAGTTTTTCTTTGCATTTTTTTCGTTCTTGTGTACTTTCACAGGGTGCTCGAATGAATCATTAATTTGTCTTTGTTCCTTAGACTTAAGTGACATACAAAGTAATTGTTGAGTGTTTAAATTAATTGGTTATGTATATATGTAAAATAAAAACTTGGTATTGATAATTGTTATTAAAGTCTATAAATTTATAATTTTAGTATTGAGGCTAATTGATTATCTATCTGTGTAATGAATATAACTGATGTTATAGATGGCGCATTTTCAAAAATATTATCCTTCACTCTATGCCTTTTTGCTATTATTATAAGCCATAAAAATTAACTACGAATCATTAAAAATACAAATGATAAAGAGCCTGTAGTACAGACGTGCCAAGGACTCCGTATCAGTAGAAAAGTGGACGTTTCTGACATCATATCAGGGCCAGACTGATAAAATACGCTTAAAAAATAAAACTGTAATACTTCTTACCTAGTTTCCATAGCAAAGTTTGTATTATATTTAAATACTTTTGGTCAAATTATATTACAATGTAGTTTGAATATCACTCATAAATATCGTTATTATTATAACTCATTATATCGACTTACATCTTACTGTAAAAACTAATACCAGCGGAAGGTGAATGATTAAATTTAAAAAAATATCGTTCTGATTTGGTGATTAGTATGACATAATTTAATAATCTTTCAAATTGTCGAGGGAAAAATTAATGTGTATTAATAATTATTATTGAATAACAATCAATAATATATCGGTAGATTCATTATGTACCATCGATTTGACAACTTTTTATTCATTGTTAATAGTTTATGAGTTATGACCGACTATTTAAGGTTGATTTGTTTCTAAAATATAGTTATATTGTTTTTAAATAATTTAACTTGGTAACATTTTAGTACTTATTAAAAATATTTTCAGAGGGTTAAAGAGTTTTTTTTTTATTTATACACTAATAAATAATAAATGGTAAAAATGACATATTTTTTCCCATTCAAAACGTGATTGGCCGATGATAAATTATTACAGGAGGTTAACGTTATGGCTGGCAGCTGCGTTAAAATTAGCAGGTCCGGAATCGGCCGATGGTGATCTGTGCCACCGCCCGTTCTAACCTAGAATTCTATATATTATTATTGTTTAAATATACGATGATTTTTGCAAAGCGTCCTCGTTTAATAGCCGGGTTACCAAGACAAAAAGGTGTTCGACATTTTTCATAAGTGAATTGGATGTGATAATTTTTAAACTGTCCTCGATAAGAATTGACCCTTAAAATTAATAGCTTAGAATTTGAATACATGTAAACCTTCATTGATTTGTTTTTTTGAAAATTATTGTAGCTTTAAAATCGTACGTAAAGTGATACTTATTAAAAAATAGAAACTACATTATTTGTACAAAATAATTTCATACATACTTTAATTTGTAATATAACTAAAGTAATGCATAGCCTAGATAGTCAATTTCTAGCGTATCCGTCGGTTTCTGAATGTCTATAACCTATATATTACGTCACAACTTTTATAGTTTTTCTCATTCTTTTTGGGTTAGTTACATAATTATTTTGATCGTGTAGTGTCCTATAATGTTATATTAGAGATGGAAATATTAACGAATTGTATGTTATAAATGAATATAATTTTTAATTTGTAATAGAATTGTTACATCAACGTTAAAAAAAAGTTGATTTAAAACATAAAATATATTATGTATGTATTGATGTCAACAATGTGAATATTGTTATTGATTTTATAATAGACTATTATAAAATCAATGATATTGTATAAATATTAAAATATTTTCATTTATATTATATTGTAAAAATCGATGTTCAATTACATTTAACATTATATAACAAGAATATAAGGGACATATTTACGATATTTTTATCCTTTTTTTTTTTTATTGTATATATTATATACTATTGTGAAGTATCGTTTACGTTCTAATAATTACTTTGGTTTGAAATCCTTGGTTTCTGTATGTCTTGGTCTATGTATAACAGTTTGGTTATTGAATTCAATACTATAAATTTCTTAATATGATTAAATTTTCGATTCTTTAATATAACACTCAAATACCCAAATACATATAAATTATTTACGCATATTAGATATTACAATTATTCGCTATTACTCTGTATTTAGAGATTTTTGTTGTACAATTTTAATATTAATTTCTTTCTAATTAAAATGCTATTTGCTTAATACGCTATTGTCTATTCATTTTATCGGCTTTAACTTTCACCTATTATTTTTGTTTGACATTATAATAACACGATATTTAATATTAAGGTATGATTTTAAATTCAACTTTTCAACATAACATATTAATATAACGGTTACTCCTTAGAAAAAGTATTCTTTTCCCGTTTAACTGATTTAATAATTTTAAAATAAATAATAATTATTTGTATGTAAATATAAACTTTTATAGTATTGTCATTATTACATATTTCGGGTGAATGAATTTTGATTATAAATATATATATAGTTTATACGTATATATTGTATTGGAGACATTTTATTTTTATTATTATTTAAAACTCGTTATTTCAATACTACATTATTGTACTCTTATTAGCAATTACATAACTGAACAAAATTATTGTACGTTTTATAAATTTTTATCGTACTCGTACACACTGTGCTTGTTGCCCCTCTGAAAAATATAGCCTCGTGCCTCGTGACGGCGGTATCCACTATCCACTATTCACTAGTTCACAACGTTTGTTTCATTCCGTTCCAGCCCGGTGTGGTGTTCGCTGGTGAAGTGCGATTTTATTCAAAAACGTGTCGTATTCGAATCACCGGGTCAAAGGTCATCTTCATTTACATTAGGATAATAATATTAAAAATATTTTTTTTTAATCGTGCTTTTTAATTTTTTGTAACAGTGCCAAATGTTATGGTTTTAATTTCAAACGAAAATAGTGAAAAAATAATATAGTGCAATATTCTCGATTTTTGTATAAGTAGGTAAAGTGGCCGTGCCAAAAGTGGATTACTCAAAAGTAAAATTGAACATAAACATTGATACATGTTTTAGGATGGCTTTAGCCAGGTGAGTTCAGTTATTTTTATTTTCGGAATTTAACACATTTTGTCATTATTTATTATAATTTTGGTAGCCGGTACGCTATTAGACTGTCGTATACGTTTACGCGGCTTATTTCTAATTTCGACCTTTGTAATTAAAATATTAAACATGTTCATTTTAATTTATACAATTGACTACGAGAACACAACACAAACACAATCATGTAACGATACAATGTCATAGCCAAGGTTGCCCTTGGGTCGCCTCCAATATCTATACAACGATCAACTTTTTTAAGTAGTTTTTACACGTTTTGTGTTTATAAAACAATGTGATTGGACACGAAGTTGAAAGTACATATTATAGTTTATTTTATTTTGAGACTAATATTCATTTACCTACTTTAAATATATTAATACATAAGCAATAAAAATATAAATGTTGGTACATTAACACTGTTATTTTTCCTCTTAAAAATACTTTTTATTTTATTGAAATAGTTAAATTTAGTAAGAGGAAAATGTTGTCATCCAACATGTTATAAAAATATTGACTATTCTATCCGACTATAGTATAAAATATACTGTTTAATCTCATGATTTTGTTTTTTAACCACTATCTCTGGAAATTGATAAAATTGTTGTTTGATTTATGGTTATACATACATGGAGGTTTTAATATAACTATAATAGCCTCAACATATTAATCAAATTTTGTAAAAATATTGCTTTAAATTTTCAGTAGGTTTTTTATTTTTATAATTTTTCAAGATCAGATGCATATCAATCAAAGATTCTTCTTTATTAATAGTTATTGCATTTTTTAATATTCATTTGAAAATGCATAGATTACAATAATATTAACATTGAAACATCTTTCATTTACTATTATGATAAACTTGGGTCGGAATCGCAATCATTATCAAGGTTATGTATTGGCCTCTAATTTACGTCATATCATGCGTTCCCTACCCACACGGATTATATGGATAGAAAATATTGAAATACCTACTCCTACTACTTAAGGTTGAGAATTTTATAAATAGTAGGTATTGATAGTATACGAAAATACTCTACCTATTTATCTTAATCATTAAGATTGTTATGGTATATTTGTATAAATATATATTTGTAGATACTGTACTATATCTATATTGAATTAAGTTTATTATAATATGAACATGTTTGTGTATAATTTCAGTTATAAGTGAATCGTTAAAGTGTATGAATATTAAGTTTGTGGTGCTTTACAGAAAGATTTATTCTTATAGGGTAGATATAGAAATATATTATAATTTATAATAGGTACTATAGTGAAAACGAGGTCACGGGATATAACACGCCCTTTATATAATTTTATGACTGTATGATTAGGTTTACCATGATGTTAATGTGAGTTTACATTTCGCAGTAAGATACTAGTTATATGTATATATATACACACACTATTGAACTACAAGCCTTTTAATTAGAATTGTTTAGTACTAATACTTCATTTTAGCTTTAAACTTCGATTCTATCCGTTCAATAAATTAAAAAAATGTCTCGTATAACTTTTCAATCTGATAAAAATAATAACGCCTAATAACCTAATTAGTGTTATTATGTATTATTATATAGTTAGGTTAGTTATGATAAAATTCGATTTAAATATTATTTGGAGGCCGTTGAAATGCTAATACTTTTTCACGCGACAGATATTTATCTTTTTCCGATTTATTATTGGCTTTCCTATATATTGATCATACAAATTTAATTTCAGAATTATTTTAAACTTCATAAGTAATAATCTTTGGTCTTAAAAAATAAATGTAATTGTTAGTCTCTGAAATTGATTGAGGAGAAGTTGGACCATTGCAGGAAGAATTGCACCTAAGCAAGGACGACTGGTGCGTCCTAAGCAATGTCATCTGACTACAAGGCCGGCTTGTTGCTAACAAACGAAAATCTATGCTTTTATATACAAGGTGTTCTTTCCTAGTTAGATTTATTAATTTTTGTCCTTAATAAATATTTCGAATGTTTTTAAACTCACATTCTAAAATGTATAGTATAACATTTAAACTAACAAATATATTAAAAAAACACATAATTTATTTAGATACTAAGGTAACGTAAACGATAATATTTATATATATACTCGTATATATATATATATATATATATATATATATATATATATATATATATAATATGTATATGTGAACCAGACCGGCGTCTTTCTGATTTCATTACATCTAGTTTCAGTTGTTGACTCATCTATTTTGAGACAATAAGACCTTTTAATGGGCCTTAACTGCCTTCTATGAATAATATATTATTATAACATTGTTTGTAGGTCGATACTTAAAATCATATTATGAACGTTAATTTTATTAAGTTAATTGCATCCAAGAATTAGATATTTTTAATTTTAATTTATATAAAAGATTAGATATATGCCTTAGATTTATTAAACCTAATTTATAATACAATTGTAATGCACAAATAATTTTATTATGATGTTATATCACAACATATTATTTAATTTTTATTAACTCCTTCTTAGGCGTAAAACTTAATAATACCATTGAGTGTAAATAGTACTATTTTTAATCGATGATAATACTTGCCCTTTATCCTTATATTTTATTTTTGGAAAATATGATTATGATCAAATGAGAAAAAGGAATTATTGTTTCTATGTTTCTAGAAGTTAAAGAATTTTAATTTATTTAACAATATTTCAAATGAAACAAAAACAGTAAAAGATTTCTTAAGTTTTTATCTCGTCTTTGTTAATTCACAATCTTGTCTGTTCGGTACGGTACAAATGTCACTGAACTACTTCTAAAGGACCGATTTTGATGACATTTTTTGTGCGTGTTTGAGTGGGTCCCTGGATGGTTAGATTCACAATTGGACCCGGTAGATGGTACTGCAATCGGGCTCTAAGAAATTTTGAAAATTACAATTAAAAAACAAAATATTCTATTTTGTTACTATTTACTCTCTCAAACCGTTACATAGCAACGATTATTTAATTTTATAATAATTGTATTAATATTTTGACAATTTTAATTATTTAATACTTTTGTGTCGTTGATTTTATAAAATTTACGGTGTTAAACGACTGAAAAGCACAAAATAGTTAATTGAATAAAAAAATTTTAAAAACGATATTATAGAAAAAATGGACTGAATAGTACAAAATATACTCTATATGCACCATAATGTAGGTTCATAATCCCATATTGTTGAAGATTGTTGTGAGAATTTGTGATTGTGATTAATACAACAATAAAAATTCTTATACGATTTAAAACGAAAAACGTGGGGCGCATGACGCATGCACTAGCAAATTGGTGCACGTATATATAACTATTTAGTTCACTTTTAGTCATTAACTATTTTCTTGTACTCCGTTATTCCAATGGCAGCTACTCGCTATACTCCTTACCTACTGCATTCACCCCACGTTTTTCGTATTAAATCTTATAAGAATTTTTATTGTTATTTGTTATTAATAATCACAATGACAAATTCTCACAACAATCTCCAACAATATGCGATTATGCATCTATATGGGGCAAGTAGAGATTATTTTATAATTTGTAGTCCATTAGATTATTTTATACTTTTTAGTCCATTTTTTCTATTTTTAATATTGTTTTAAAAACATGGGTTTTAACTTTTTTTTTAGTTGATTATAATTTTTATGAATAGGAAATAGTTATAGTGTTTAACAGCTTCTTTTTTTTTAATACAAAATATCTTTTACAATTGTCTGATATGTAAGAAAATCACAGCCTACATAGAATTCTGGGTACAATTCTTAAATAAACTCTTGGGTGTGATGATTGATGGGATGATGAATATAGAAGGGAGAAACGACCTTTTTGGGGAGGAACCTGCGTAAATAACAATTTTAAACGTATAGTAGAAATAAACATTTATAATTCACGTCCCCAGAAGTTAATGCCAATATAGGAATTGAAAAAATTATGAGTCTTTATATTTGAAGGTCGGGACATTAATAATTGTGGAGGTTTCAGTTACAATTTGAATTTTATTATTTTATTGATAATGTTAACTCATGTATAACAGTTTAATAGTTAGAATAAAAATAGGTGTATTTATAAATTGAATTCTTTAAAATATTTCTTAAAAAGTTTAATGTGCCAAATATTTTTCGATTTAATTTTTAATACTATTTAAAATAAAATTATGTGCAAACTTACTTAATACTTCAGCGTTTAGTGAATTCCCATTAAATATTTTTCTTTTAAAAATGGAAATAAATTATGTAATCAAGATACATTTTGGATGAAAAGTACCATTGGACGTATTTTAATCTATGTTGAAACCACGTCGTGCATGTGGCACAAGGATCTGTCCTACTTATAGATCACAGGTTTGTCATCTGCTCATAACACCCACACGTTTCGATAATACCATTATAAATTATTATATGTTTGAAAGCAGTCCCTTTCTCAACGAAAAAGACCTATTGAGAAGAAGGGAGATTTTTCTTTTATGATTTTTCTTTGTCGGTTTCATTCTTTCTTTGTACCGATATTTATATACAAATCCACCTTTTATACGAAATATATAAATCGAAAAACTATCTGTAGAGGCTCAGAGCCACAGCAGGTGGTTGCTTGTTTAACCTAACATTCTTACATATTTATTTTGTATCTGAGTGCGTTCGCTTTTGAACAGTTGTGCGAGATTATTATTTTAGCTGTTGTATTTTATGCCATTTTCTTATTCTTGGGTTTTATAAATAATTAAATTATATTATTCGTGTAATGTTACTCCGGCTATTCTTTTCAGATAAATAAATAATGTTCATAGTTATTATTACTTTATCTATATGATGCTTTTATTATGGGTTTGACTGAATTTTAATTTAAGTTTATGAAATGACTATTCTTTTGATTTTCAGTTTTAGTAAGGTACAAATTTATCGGGTACTAGGTATAGCGTAGTTTATAATTTATCACAAACATTATTATTGAGTTAAAGTAATGATAGTTAGATTCATATTTTACATATTTGAACGAATTAAGTATAAATTCGACATTCTTTAAAGGATGATTTATAAATTTTTATTTTTTTAAAAACAATTCGTTTGTAATTACCAAGTATATTAAAAAATAATTTGTAAACTCAAACTTACCGATTGTAGTATAGGCAATACTTCAATATTTACACTTCTGATGTTAATTTTTCAATAATATATATATTCATAAATTGCACAAATAATTATTTGATTTTCGTGTGAATAATATTTATTGGAGACAGGTGTTCAGGGTTTATGCTTAGCTCTATTTCCGGAAGGTCAAACTTTTCTTCCGTTTGACACTCATATGTATTCATTAATCTATTGAAATATTTCTGGCACTATAGTCAATCTTAAAGATGCCAAAAAAAAAAAAAAAACAACAATTATCTTTATAGAATGGCCCAAATTATTGAAATTTATTAAACACGTTTACGTAAACATTAATATTATATTTCAATACACGTGTATAATAATATCATCGTGTTTAAAAATGATATGAATAATATAGATTCGATTTCCGTTTTATTGTATGTTTAAACGTTGATATTCATCTTACTTTATCCTTAATAATGAAACAAGTGAATAGGGTGCAATAAGATTAATATTTTAAGTCTGTATTATAGTAAGTACAAGATCAGAATGTAAATTATTTTTATTTTTTCAGTAATACAAAATATTCGACAAGGCTCATTTTTTTTTAATTTTCTTTTTTTGTAATATTTTATTCTATTATTTTTTAATCCTTCTAAATTATAATATTTCCGTAAAATAGTTCACGTGAGTCCTTTATGCTTCGTTTACCCTTGACACGGCAAGTAAAAAACAATGCTGATACAAGTGCATCTTTTTAAGTCTTTACTATGTAGGCCCATCTCCAAAATATTATAATTTTAAAATATACAGCAAGTTGACGATTTTAAGTGCAACAAGGCCATAACCTCATTTTTATTTATTTTATTTGCGGGGCTATCTAATGCGAGGGTCAGACAGTCTCAAAACAATAAAATTAGTAATATTGTATAGTTAATGTTAGTGATTAAGTGCCCACGTTTTGAAAAAAGTAAATTTTAAGAATTAAAGATCGGACTTCAAGAACTATAAAGCTTATAATATATAAATTTAAATTATTTTTATTTTCGAACTTGTGTATTTTTGTTAAAAACTTTAAAGTTAAATATTATTATCAATTTTTTTTTTTACTTTTCTCTATGCTATTATTGTTTTAAATAATACAAATAAAACAATATTTTAATTAATATTTATTCAATATTGTTAAGATTTTAAGATCTTTTGTCGTACTCATACGTTATTATACTTCGAAAAACCCGAAATATTGAATGTTCCGTTCGCCTTACTCCTTGACCTGTTAACCAACTTAAAAGAGAGGACGCGGCCGTATTATGAAAAATCAAACGACCGGCTCCAATTAACCGACATTGGTGGTTTCTCTTTCTCTCTCATATACTCCCTTCCTCAAAATATTGTTGCTTATTTTGTTTGACAAGGTGTTTAACATTTAATTGTGCTAATTTTCAATTGATTACTCGCGTTTACTTCCTATATCCCTTGAACTATTTGTTTCGTATTTTTTACTGACATGTCCAAATATGATAAAGTTATAGTCTTTAAATATTTCTCAAAGTAATTTGTAAAGGACATATGGGCTATTGAATTCGTGTTTATTATTGATCTTAAGCTTCCAATATTTATTGAATCACTACTATCCAATTGGAATAACATCTAAGTATCCAAGTCGACTCACAACCTACAAAAAAACTAACATAAAAACTAGATTATTTTATTTTCCTATTGCAATTTATAATCTATTTTATCCTAATTTAAACGTTTGTATTTTGATATTAAGTTTTTTCATCATACCCATTGCGAAGTAAACAAATTGAGGTATTATGGCTACATAGTATACCGTTAATTAATATTACTATAAATATAAACTATTTATATTAATCAATGACTTCACGAAATAAAATTGTATTGTATGTATCATACTGTCTAAAGTACAAACAAAATAATTTTATAAAGCCATCAATAAAACACATAATAGTGCAGAATGAAATTAAAAAAAATTTTATGATGTTTTTCTTGTGCCAAATTTATATTTACACTTACTGTAAGACTTACTAACGATAAAAATATTAATGTATGGAAATAATTATTTTGCTTTGATAGTTATTGTTTCATGAAAGTATATTTTCATTACAAAAATAAGTAGTATCAAAAGTATTCTTAAATTGATATTTGAAACAGAAAATATAAAAAACATAATAAATACGTATATATATATATATATATATATATTTATAAGGTTGCATATGTTTTTATATAATATATTAAATACCTAATTGTATTACAAATAATATTAATGTATAATTAAGTCAAATTGATTTGATTTAATTTTTCGATAACTATTTACCAGTTTTTGTTTATCAGTTTGTTACTATAGTTAGTTGTGTGAAGTAAAAATTCGTCAACACCACAAATACCTACATTAAAAATTGAGGTTAGGGTGTTATCGATTGTTTCATTGGGCCGCCGAGGTGATTATTGTATATTATGTGTTTAATTCATATTGGAAAGGAAGGAAGTAATCGGTTATATGTATTGTAGGAGGTTTAAATGCGACGAGGCCATGTGCTATTTAATGTATAAAATGTACAAACGTTTTTCGCCCTAGTCCGTCGTCAGCTCCTTGACCCGCTAAAAAGGTAGTCACGTCAACCGGTTCATGTTGCATTGTTCCAATTTAACATTTTTTTCTCGTCTTGTGTGTAATGTGTATGTAGGCTATTTTTTAAACTGTCAATGAGGTATTACAATTGCTTATATTTGTATGTACTCTGAAGAAGTCTTATGATTTTCATGTGTTGTTATTGCTCTCAATTTACAAAACAATACATAAGTGATAACAACGTCCGCGTTAGTTATGCAATAATCAGACAAAATACTTTTTAATTTAAACTTTTTTAACGATAATCTCTATGTTTTTTGTTTGGTTATTATTGGTGATAAATGATAATACTATTGTTATCAAATTGAAAATATTTTATATTTGTATTTGGACCATTCTAACATGTTCGTGAATAACAATTTTAAAATAGTAATCATACGTCGTACACAGCTCTTAAAATCAAAAGTAAATTTTTATTAAAAATTTACCCTATAGTTTCTTCGTCTTTTAATTTGTGTATTTTTTAAATGTAATATCCAAAAATTGTTTTTTTTGTTTTGTTTTAAAATAATAATTCAAAGCAATAACTATCCGGCTACTCATACGTTACGTAATAAAATAAAAATTTAATCTTAAATAAATAACATCCATATTCCATATCTTCTTACCTCTAAAAATGTTAACATTTTACCGTTTAGAATTGTTTTAATGTGAATCACATAGAACCCAAGTATGTGATCACTATGTACTTGAATCAAATTTTCTATTAATTTATCTCCGAATAAGTATAAATAACATAATAGTGTGATGATTGTAATCCATATACACAATATATATAAAAGATATTATTAGTCTATAAGTAGTCTAAAGTTTAGACTCTAAACTATAAGGGGCAGTTTGTTTGGTTTCATCTATTAAGCGGACTTTGCACCGTTAATCTGGTCCCCCATACCTCTGTATTTATATATTTCTCATTATGCATACAACATACATTATATATAAGTGTATAACTACCGTCACGACTGGAAAAAAAAAAACAGCTAACCGCGGTCATGCCGTCGGCACAAATAACGGCATGTCGTTTTAATATCCGCATGCGGTTAACGGAAACGCAACAGGTCCGAGACAATAGATTAAAGTTGACAATTTTTCATCTGCACAAGCTTTTTTTTTATAAGTAGATATTATTTTCCGATGGGATATCAAAACCTTTTTTCTCCAGTTTCATCGTGTGAAAAAATTGTATTTCTTTATTTTAATGCGTATATTTATAATATACATAGGTGTAAGTGTATAACTTGGGCTCGTCTCGTTTTACCTTGAATCTTGCTTCGTGGTAATACTTTAAAAAAACCTTCGAACAAAAAAATTATTACTATTTACATTATGCGATAGATCAGTGATACCTAATCTACATAATGTTACATTGTTTGTCTGATTTCAACACACCAAAACGATTCGCAGCCGTTTTTGATATATAGGTTTTGAATTCGTGATCCGCTGCTTTCTAATCGTTTCTCCAGCGTTTATAACACAATAATTAGACAACTGATTTCACTTAGAGTTGCCCGCGCGTCGCTTCCTGTCCAGCCGCAGTGTTTCCACGATTTCTCGATTTTCTAAACCACGCCAATCGCGCACGCTTTTATGCAATCAGTTATATGTTTTTCTCTCCTCGTGTTTTACCATAGCAATACAATTATAACGTTTAAAGCTATTGTATAAAGTAACGTGTTAATAAATACTACTATTTATTAATTAATTTTATTAGTAAAACTCGGGTGGGCACATAACTATCAATAATACGCGACTAAAATTTCTGATTTCCTTTTTTGTCATGGTTTTTCCTCGGTTTCGTCTGAGAAAGATTTAAATTTTTATATACCTACCAAAAACCGAAAATTCATCGATAATCGTGCAATTATTATAGTCGTATTGAAATTATTTTTTCAAATAATTCGTCGTGCGTTAAATGTTGGCGATTATTAATGCGCGTGTGCGTTGCCGAACTAAAGTCCCGGCGTCGACGTTCGGTCCATCTTGATGGATGGCGTTGTACGGTCTTGAACCCATAGAATCTTTGCCATGAAACTGCCCAGATGTCTTTGACCGGGCGCGTGGCAGCGGTTGCGGACAAAGACCGACCGGTTCATCGGGATGTCATCCTCCTCACCCCGGCTCTGTTCACAGTTCGCTGGCTCATAGTTACGAGGTGAATGACTTCTGGACCAAGACCAATATTAAATTCTCCCACAGGGGCCGCCACCGCGTGCACGCGCTGTTGGCGTCGTCTAATGTATATTAACGCCTATAAGTACGAAGAATGCGTGTTAAACTTGGCATGTTAACAGCGAAAAATAAATGTGTAAATAAAGTTCGGACCGCGAGGAACTAGCAAAATGATGCACTTTTCTTTCGTCGCTCATTTCTATTTTGAGCGAGTCTGATAGTTTTTGCACAGAAAAAAAAAAAAGAAAGGAAAAATGCTACAAATTTGTTCGGATTATAAAATAACTCGACTAAATTTATTATATGTACCACGTTTTCTCTGAACACTTGTACACAGCAGTCACTTTTGTTAATTCTAATCGAAAATATTTAATAGTTTCTTAAGAAAGATTTACGTACCTACAATTGTCAAGCAATTTATAAATTACAAACGAGAAACGTTCAATCGTATTAGTTATGTATAAGTAGAGTTATTGTATTTACTGTAGTTATTATTTAATATAGATAAAACTATATTTAAAACCAAATATTATTTTATTCGTAGACTTTTTTTTTGAGGGTACACTTTTAGTATACACGGTTTAATTTATCGTGTTTATATATAATATAATTATAATCAATTATATGATGTTTATATAAAACAAATAAATTGAATTCGTTTTTTTTTTTTTTTTCGTTTCAGGCTGCCAGTGGTGAGTGAGTGCTCGCCGCAGCAGACAGCCAGAGTGTCGGTGGCAGCGGGTTCGTCGGGATCGGTGAGCGCGGCCGCATCGGCTGCCGCGGCGGCCGCCGTCGTGGCCGGTGCACCGAGCAGCAGTACCATGTCCGTATCTCGGGTGCCCAGTCCGCCTCCATCTTCTGAGGCGAATACGCCCGTTGCGGAGAACTGGTGTTATACTCAGGTACGAACCGACACTTTGAAAGTGTACAATAATATCATCAAGGGGGGAGGGGGCGCGTCCCTTTGTCGACGGGGTCGTCATATTGCGGTATACTACGGCCCAGCACCGCGAACTTCTGCAGTGGTGTTATTTTCAGTTATCGTACCGCCGAGTGTATATAGGAAGTTGAAAAAAAAAGAAAGAAATAAAAAAAACGGTACTCAGCGGCCAAACTGGGTTTTTTCGCACACACACACAAACACAATAATGGCGATTATTATCGCACAAATGTAATGTTATATTCGTTATTTTACCACTATTATTATTATTATCATTGTGTCGTTGTTATACCGGTCATTATTATATTGTTGCGTCTCCGAGAAAATGCGTCTCCCGTTATAATAAACGCCCGGGTTGGTGTACACGCACCAACAACGACATCGTTCGCCGGCCAGGTGAACGTCCTTACCCTTGGATATATTTCGTGTGCGCGCGTATATTTGTGCGCGCGCGCGCGTGTGCGTGTGCGAAACAGCTTCCCGGGCGGCAAAGTTCGTTGGCCCATCGGACCTCCGGAGCCGTTGGCCTCTGTGTGATGTTCGGCCACGCCTATATAATATTATTAACCATTATGTCGTGTCCATCCGAAGCGTTCATTTAAAAACCGAATCGAGTACCGAAACAATTTAATGGTAAAAAGATATTAAAAAAAAAAAAGAAATAAAGCAAATTTCCATTGATTCCGTCGTTCGTCGTTCCGTACGATATTATTGTCGGTTGGCGGCGGTTTTCTGATTGTTTTATTTTTCATTTTAGTTACACGAGTATTTATTATTGAATCGAAAATGTTTTTTTATGGACTTGGTAGTAGTTAACGCAGTGGCGTCACGTGTCCCTCAAGGACGTACGTTTTAGAGGTTATGTACGCGAACGCCTAAAGTGTGTGTGTGTGTGTGTGTGTGTGGGTGTGTGTGGAGACGATAGCGACGACCGTGGATCGATCTCCCGCGCGCCGCACACTACGGGTCAGACCCTTCAGCGTAGAGCTCGGGACCACACGTCATGCCCTGCGTACAGAAAGTGGAATTGGAAAGGAGGTGGTGGTGGCGGTGTGGACGAAGCTGCTGTTTTTGCGCTCTGCGGATCCCGCCTGCCGCTTTACCCCGGCCGAATCAATAACCGCGCCCTATCATTCGTCGCGGCGGTGTTCGCGAGCGGGAAGAGTGGGAGGGGGGGGGGGGCCAAAGGCCAAAAGTTCGAGTTCAAAAGTTCGTCTCCCTCCATTTTCAATAGGTCACGGATAAAAATTACATTGCTGTGCTCCCTATTTAATCGTAACACACGCACACGCTCGCGCACACACACACACACACACCCTGTTTAGCGAGCCGATGCGAACGGGCTGCACTTTGATTATCTATTTATTATGTACGTGCGATGAATTATTTGCGAGACGGCTATGACGAGCGAACGCGCCTCGGGATTTTTTTTTATCTAAACTATATTTAAACGTCGCACTCGGGGGGTCCTGTCAGTGGCGGCAGCGGTCGAGTCGAGTTTACGGACCCCTGATCGACCTGTCGGTCGTCGACCTCCTATCTCCCTAAAATACACACACCAATGCGCGACCCGAACTCATCTTTGCGTGAATTTGGGACGTGCCTCCTAAAACGCCGCTTGTATTATAGAGTTCTCGAAATTTTCCCGTTGGCATTGAGATTTCAGCGTGTGTGTGTGTGTGTGTGTTTGTCCGTTAAAGACAGTTGTAATAGTAGTAGTAGTAGTAGTAATAGTAGTAGTAGACTTATATCCTATACACGGCGAATACAATATGCCTTTCCGGTACCCCTTCTATTTGGCCGGATAGTACCGCCCAGCAAGGTCAACGGTAGCGAGCGTCGCGTTGTCGTCATCATCGTCGTCGTCGTCGTCGTGTGCGTTTTGAGTACGTTGGCCTTGGAGCGTTGGACCCGATTGTATGCGAACGTTCGCGCGCGCGTGTATAGTTTGCTCGTGTAACTACGAGTACGTGCGTGTGCGTGTTGGCCCGAAAGAAAAAGCGCTCTGATGAGGGGGTGGGGCCGATGACCGGCGCTCTTTTCTTCACCGCACGACCGCGCCAATACCTCCGCTTCACCCGCTGTTCACGTCCTTTACCACCGTCGTCGCTCCGTTCGGCGGCGGCGGAGGATGACCCCAACTACGACGACTACTACTGCTCGGAACTGTCAAGGTCGCTCCGACGTTTTTTTTTTTTTTTTTCGGTGGGCCCTTTGTGCGTGGCATACGTCGTCCGCGTACCGTACCCACCGGCCACGACCCGCGCCCAGACACGCATCTGTCTAAAACAAATTGATTTAACGCCGCAACCGGTCTATACTACTCAATATTATTATTCGCGAATATTCAAAAAAAAAAACTCAAAATGTACGAAATAAGATTGAAATTCAAATTATATAATATGCTTAATCGTCATCGCAAATACACACGGCGACCTCGTCGTCGAAATGCTGACTGATATTATTGATAACGATAAACAATGTATGAATTCATCTGATATCTGTAGTTGATGACTATGAATGTTTTTGTTTCATATATCTGTTTTGTAAAATATGCTTTTTACATAAAAATAAAATGCATTACTCTGCGTCTGCGCTATTTTTTATGACTTTCATGAATTATTGTTTGAAATTCTAATATCTTTAGTAAAATGAACAATAATTTATTGTTCTAATATTTCTGCAAAATAGTTATTAATTCAATCATCGTTGTAAATTGGTAGGTGCGTTAAATGTAGTTTTGTTGAGTGTTATATCAAATGAATAATCCCATATTTGTCCTTATTGATATAATGGGATAATATATCACATGACACATAATGTTTTATTTGATAAATAGGTAATAATGATAAGTTTGATTGAATGTAAATTTAATAATCCTACTGCTGTTTTTATACTAATTTATATTTCTAATTCTTTTAAAGTTGCAATAATATGTTAACAACAGTTGGTTTGTATGATTAATGTTATGTAATTAGTACTTAAACCTAATTCAAAATTTTTCAAAATAAAAATACTTGAATACAAAAATATTATGGAAATTATTTAACACATAGGTTCAATGTTTATAACTCAGCATAATTAAATTTGGGTCAAGGCGTTGAATTCAAATGTTTTATTGATATTGTTATGAAACTAACTGCAGCCTAATAGATTAAAAATGATTGTTGTTTTGCCGTCGCTGTTAAATAAATCAACTAATCCAATCCACTACTGGTCATTAGCAATTTTTTATTTTTTTAATCAATAATTTATGGATAATGTATTTTTATATAATTTTTAACATTGGTATTTTTACCTTTTTGCTTTCAGGTGAAGGTCGTGAAGTTTAGTTACATGTGGACCATCAATAATTTCAGCTTTTGTCGGGAAGAGATGGGTGAAGTTTTAAAATCGTCTACATTTTCTGCTGGAGTAAATGACAAATTAAAATGGTAAATATACATTTTTAATCTTTATGTACAATCTTTTTATTACTTTTTTTCAAATATAATACTAACTTATGATGCTATTATGTTATCCAGGTGTTTGCGAGTAAATCCTAAAGGCTTAGATGAAGAGAGCAAAGACTACCTGTCTTTGTACTTACTACTAGTCTCATGCAACAAGACTGAGGTTAGAGCGAAATTCAAATTCTCAATATTAAATGCCAAACGAGAAGAAACTAAGGCTATGGGTAATTTCTATATTTTTTCTAAATCTAAATGCATTCTAACATTAACTTTTTGTTGATTTCAGAGAGTCAGAGAGCCTATAGATTTGTTCAAGGAAAAGATTGGGGGTTCAAAAAATTTATTAGACGCGATTTTCTATTAGACGAGGCTAATGGCCTTTTACCTGATGACAAACTTACCATATTTTGCGAGGTAATTTATTTTTTTTTAAAATTCTTTATTCTGTTTCCAATCTTTTATGGTCTTTGAATTCCCAAACTATTAAATTGTCCACAAATGATAATTATGCAGTTCTAAGCAACTGACATTACTTGGTAATGTATTTCTAATATAATTATTAAACGGAGAAATGACTGACAAAGTTGTAGTTTAATAAAAAGTGGCACGAATAATGACTTGACAGATGGCTCGTTTGCAGGTAAGCGTTGTAGCTGATAGTGTCAACATATCCGGTCAATCCAATGCGGTTCAGTTTAAAGTACCCGAATGTCGTTTACCTGATGACTTAGGGAATTTATTCGAAATACAAAAATTTAGTGATGTAACATTGTCGGTTAGTGGGCGAGAATTTCAAGCACACAAAGCTATTCTTGCTGGTAATTATAAATAATAATAAATATTAGTCTCATTTCTGTGAATTTTCTATAACAACAAATGTGTGTTTTAGCGAGAAGTCCCGTGTTTGCTGCCATGTTTGAACACGAGATGGAAGAACGAAAACAAAACCGTGTAGCCATTACTGATGTTGATCACGAAGTTCTTAGAGAAATGCTTCGGTTTATCTATACTGGCCGAGCAACAAATTTGGAAAGAATGGCAGATGATTTGTTAGCAGCAGCAGACAAGGTAAGTTTGTGCAAAGATTTTTTTTTTTTATTGTTTTTATCCCATACTATATTGTATGAAAGTATTTTCATTACCTCTCTATGTTCTACTATTTCAGTACGCTTTAGAAAGGCTGAAAGTCATGTGTGAAGAAGCACTGTGTAATAATCTGTCAATTGACAATGCAGCTGATATTTTAATACTGGCCGATCTACATAGTGCGGACCAACTCAAAGTACAAACCATCGAGTTTATTAACACGTGAGTATCATTCTCATTTGAATACATGTGTGTGTGGTGTCTATTTATATACACAAATTAACTAATATAATGAGATGAGTGTTATCATTACTCCCATTATTTTTAAGAAGTTAATTTCTTATGACACTACTGTATGTATATAGTTATATTTTTTAAACATACTTACCTTTTTTTATGTTTTAATTATACATATATTCAAATTTTGATTTTTGAAAATGTTTTATGTACTTGAAACTATATTTTTCTATCTATCTAATCTATTATATACTCCATGTATAATATGATGTTTAAAAAAATATGATATGAATTGAAAAATATAAAATTATTTTCTTTGAATATTAATACATTTTCCAATAATGAGAATTTTATGCATAATATAAGCACACAAAAAAAAAAATAAAGGGAGGTAAAATGTATTTAAAAAATCTTTCTGTATATCATAAATATACAAAACAAAATGTTTCATAAATAATAATACTATACATATTTTGTGCATGTTGTAGTCATGCGACCGACGTGATGGATACCACTGGCTGGAAAACCATGATACAGTCGCACCCACACCTAATAGCAGAAGCGTTTCGTGCGCTAGCTACACAGCAAATACCGCCAATCGGACCGCCTCGGAAGCGTGTCAAACAAAGCTGAAACGGACCGTCCACAGCGGTGATGCAGACATACGATCTCACCAGCCCACCACCCCCACCCATCAACTCTTCCAGGGCACACATTTTGTAAATTTATATAAATTTTTTTATTCGCAAAATCGTAATTTTTAATTTAATTTTTTTTTTGTATAAATATGTTATATCTAAAAATAAGAAAATTCCTAAAATACAAGTAGCTTGTTTGCTGATAACGCGTTTGGATATGTTTGTATTCTCACAAAGTATTGTAAAAAAAAAAAAAAAACAAAAACAAAAAAAATGGCTTACGGCAATAGCCGTTGGAACGGCATGTGATATGAGTGATATTTGCAGCCTAACCTCGTATTCTTTTTTTTTTTTTTTTTTTAATATGTTACATTATATTATACATTCATTATAATACAAGTACTATTATTTTAGTTAGTTCCATTATTATTGTTATTAACAATACATAGGTTGGTTTGCATAAATCTATAAGAGCACACAGTTTTAATGGTCCATTGAATTATTTAATTACTCGTTTTCCATTTGTCAAAGGGGTTCCTAAATTGTTTTGAATCTATTTTATGCAATTCAGCCATTAGATTTATAATAAACAATATTACATTATATTTAGCATTAAAAACGAACATTGATGTTAACTATATAAACTAGGTCTCGTTATGAAATTTTTCGTTGAAACCGATTAAAATGGACGCGTATTGTAATGTGAACTACTCGGACAGTTTACAGTTTCCATTATATTCGGTTTTTTTTTTTAATTTCTAACTTTTTCTTTTTTTTCTTTTGTGTGTTCATAAAAATAACATAATTTAGATGTAAATACTTAATAATTTGTAAGATCATCTGAGAAAAGAGACTGAAGAAATTTTCTTTGAATATATACCTCAGTTCGTAAATTAATCAACGTGTCCATTCAGTCGATGTTACATTTATTCAAACAACTTAAGGATATAATAATTTTAATTGATTTATTGTATTTTATTATATATATTTTTTTTTTTTTAATAGCAATTATTATTATTATACCTCTTAAAGTTTGGTTGTCGACATTGTAAGTAATCGACCAAGTTTCTGTTCCTTGTAATTGTAAATAAGAATTTTTAGTCTCTTTTCTCAGAGTACTCTTTTATTATTATTATTATTATTATTATTATTATTATTTGTTTTTCTCTGTTGCAATACGGAAAACAATTAAACTCAAGCCTTTCCATGTTTATTTTTCTGGATTCGTTTTATTCGTGTGATTCGCTTGTTGTGTGTGTTTACCTGTTTTATGATATCTACGTCATTTGATTACATAGTTAAGATATTGTGAATAATTTTAGACTAGACTCGAAGTATTGTTTTTTCGAAATAAAAACGCTCGTCTTTCAATCCTAATTTTAATAGTGTTAAAATTATTAAGAAATTAAATGTTATATATATATATATATATATGTATGTATGTATGTATATATTTATTTCTTAAACAAGAACTTTTGAATACAATTTTTTTTGGTTATTATTTTATAATAACATAAATACAAATCAATCATTTAAAAACAGTTAACAAAGTTGATACTAATACAGCATTTTATCAGTAAACATTAAGTATGTACTAATTAGCAATAATTATTAATTACTATTATTTATTTCTATGTCATACTGGATTTAATTAATGTTAAAAATATAATTATTGAAATACTTTAGTACACTTGATAACCATTACTACTATTTGCATACTGTTAAAGCTAAATATGATAATAATAACTTTTGGCCTTTTTAAACATATAGAATGTATTTGAAATTAAATCAATATTATATTATTAATACATAATCAAGTATCATAGGAAAAGAAGTAAACAAAATAGTGAACTGTGCCAGTTGGTACATTCAAGACTTCTTTAAGGAGGGCTTAAATTGGTTTAGTACTTCAGAAATAAATTAAAATATATTATTAAGATATATTTATATATACAGTGAAAACTCTTTACAACGAAAAACTCTATATAACGTAAACATTACATAATAATGGTTGGTTTGCTATATAACCCATTAGTTAATTCATTCTCTATAACGTATTGTCACTCTCCATAACGAAAAAATATTTTATGTTTCATAATACAATTTACGTGTTATCGTACCTACTACATATATAAATTATAAAAATAATCGGCAATAAAGCATGATTCACACTAGTCAGACACGTTCCGACAGACACCGTACCATACCGTTCCGATACAGACACGGTCAATTCATACTATTCAGACACGTACCGACGACAGACACCGTACAGTACCGTTCTTTGTATGCATGGTCACTATACTTTTTTGTGACAATGCATACAGACATTCTTGGCTTCTAACGAATTCAATTAATATGTCTATATTCATTTTATTTTCGTTTGAAAAATATAAAAAAAAGTGTAATATTGCACAAACTTCAAACGTATGTATTCAAACTGCGAATTTCCATCGAATGACAGCAGACGGATATTATAAAATTTAAATAATATGTCTGTTGTTCATTCACACTTATCATACAGACCTGTTCAGACCGGTTCAGACACGTGCCGTTCCGACAAAACATTCTCGCGCGGAATGTCGGACGGACGCTGTCGGTCCGCTACGTGTATGAACGGAACGGAAACGTTTATATGTGAATTACTGTATTTAAACAAATATTAAAATATTTTCCGGAACGGTACGGTACGGTGTCTGTCGGAACGTGTCTGACTAGTGTGAATCATGCTTAATACTAAAATTTCCAAAAACGATTACATTCTTTCATTATCTACTTTTAATATCGTTATTATCGTAAAAATAACGATGTGTTTGATATATAATACTACATAGGTAGTAGGATACATACCTTTATACATAAATAATTAAAATTTTGTTTTTTTTAAACCCTCTCTATTACGAAAACTCTCTATAACGAAAGAAATCTCTTGGTCCCTTAAGATTCGTTATAAAGAGTTTTCACTGTATATATATATATATATATATCTTAATAATATATTAACACAATGTGAACTTGAGAAAAGGTATGCATTCCTATTATCAACTTCAATATGCTACCGGATCAACGAGTGTACGAGTAAATTTATCATCAATAACTGTAAATCAAATATTAATGTAATGTAAAGATTTAATGAAGTATTCATAGTTTGAAGGTAGATACTGATACATTTGTTTTTTCTTTTTATAAATATAAAAATAATTTAACTAAAAGTGAATTAACTAATTTTTCGCTTCAAAACTTTAATTCTGTAGAAAAAGTAACATTTTTATTTATATTTTTAGATTTTGAAAAGTTATATACTATTGAATTTAAATACATCTTCAGAGCCAACTACAGGTTCTGAAAAATGGTTAAACCTATATAAATATATATATATATATATATCAATTAGTTTGGAACATTTATAGGTAAGCATGATATGTAATTAGTAGGGTTCGGGACTTATTGCACACAAATTGTAGGAAATATTCATGCACATATGCACTTAAAATAACCGAAATATGCAACTAAATATTTTTTTAAATAAAATTAAAAAATTTGATTTATTCATTTAAATGTAGACAATTTTTTGTAATTAGTTATTTTTTGACAACAATAACACTATCAACATTATATAGTATATTATATATGTATATGTATAGCTGCCAAATTCAGTTAATAATGTTATTATCTCATCTATATTAATAAACTGAGAGCTATATGGAGAAACTGATTACTGAAAACTGATTAGGTATGTAGATTGTAGAATATCGTATTATTTTGGAAAAGAAGTATCATAATAAATATGAAATAGGTACTTACACTAATAATTACAGATTAGTGTACTAATTTAGGCAAAGTTCTGGTAGTAAGTAGGAATAGGTCCTCAATATTTTACTTTATTCGGACTTTATAATATAAGATATTATATTTATCATATATATTAACATAAGACATCAGTAAATTGAGAAAAAAAAATAATCATAAATAATTCATATAGCTATTGTTTTGAACTTAAAAATGAATATTATTGTATGCAAAAGAAAATTCTTGACAAGGCATTTGTCATTTGCTCAATACAGAATGCAAATAGAAATAAAAATGATAATTGATTGCAGTGAGATCTCAATAATAATAATATGATGAAATTAATGTTTTTATCAGGGTCCTTCCCACAACAAAAATCATTACGTTGAAATGTGCAATTTTTTTATTGCAACAACTTATGGTAACCATGACAATTATTAAAATATCATAAACAATTTAAGCAATCAGTTCAATCAATAGGGTGAAAATACATACAATAACAGATTTCTAATAAATAATTTTGTCTAGAATATTAGTTGGTGGTACCATTGATTATAAATACTATATAGTTTTTATAATCAATGGTGGTACTAAGGTATTTTTTTATTGTTATGAGTGGGGTAGTAAAGACTCAAGATCGTCATGACTCCATGATTCGGTAACATTAATTTATTTTTAATCTCTTGAGCATCATTTAAAATCACGTTGTATTTTGAATTTTTTATTTTAAGAGCATTTTCAGTTTTTTTCTACTTGAAATAGTGTTCTGAAATTGCACCTTATTTTACTGGAGTTTAAAATCCAAAACCTAAGACAATTAACCGTTATAAAATTTTAATTTATCGAAGAAATAGGTATGATCAATTTGTCATGCTTATTATATTCTATTAGTTTCATATTGAATTGACCCCCACCCCCACAAATGAATGCAGCCATGATAACCAACTGAAAACGATTTTTAAACAAGTTCTCCTAAGTCGAAGTCAACACTTAAAATGACCATTTAACATCATACATCATAGTTTTCAATTTCAAACCCATAAATCATAATCAAGTTCATCTATTTTGGATACCTATGCATTTTTTACAGTACATGTACTCTATTGATTTTACCATGATTTGTTTTTTTTCCCACTGGTTTCTAATAGCAAATCGTATCTATTTGGTACTTTAGAGAGGTCATTTTTCGAATTTCCCAACAGTCGAAAAGTTGTACGCGAAAAACAGAAGAAAAACGACATCGCTTTTATTCTCATTCGTTGCAACTTTATACAAGACAATAACGTTTTACATCATGGTGGCGCGATCTCGTAGCAAACCCGAATACTAAAATGCGGTCGCGGTGTGACCACTATCACCCCGATACCAAACCTCCTACGTCAGGGGCGACCTGTTTATCTATAATTATCAGGCTATAATTGTTGGCTACACTGTTCGTTGACCGGCCGCACTGGTCTCGCGATATGACGACCAATGGGCAAAAACCGTTGTTACCAGAACATGGGATGCCCTGTGCGAGAGCCGTGATAGGGTAAGAAGCTACAGAACGTTTTAGCGGCTATAACGCCGACCGTAAAATGTGCTTATTTTCCGTTGTCTACGACAAGTGACTACTTACTCTATACGTACAACCGTCGTGTTTGTTTGTTTCAAACCCATATTTCCGAAACGCAATTCGGATTTCGAGTGTGCCGGCCCAGCTGTGTTCGCGATTTTTTGCCGCATTCTCATTTCAGATTGATAACCAGTATAATATATAGTCATTGTTACAACCGTTATCGTTGTGTTGTACTCGACCACGATTGTTTCTCGTTCAGTGCGACAATGAAAGGCGTTGGGAACGCCGCGATGTGCCGGTCTAAAAAAGAAATCGATCGCTATGTGCAAGAGTTGTTCAACAAGCTGAACAACGAATATGAGGTTTGTAAACCCATGGGTTTTTTATATTTCTCACCAACTATAGACGACAGTTCTCTAATAGAATTGGTAAACGTGACGTACGCGAGTTGAACGTCGCGTTTGTATTATCTTCGGATTTTACAATGTCTCGACGCCGACAAATTTTTCTTTTTTCATCGAAGCATAATTGTACATTTAAGACTTAAAAAATTGAAATTTTGAAATTCAATTTTATTTAAATAACCAGACATTTTGATGTGAGGGGGGGGGGACGTCCATTGTGACACAATGTGATTTATTCCATGTATTATTATCATCTAATTTTTTCCAACTGCAATATTTTGTTTTGATTCATCAAATGATGTGGTCGCAATGTTTTATAAACCTAAGTTAGCAGGTTCATTACCTACCTACTTACCTGCTATTGAAATATTATTCTAATTTTAGTAACATTCAAATTTCTATTGGATTGCGAGTAAAGTAAAGTGAAGCTAGGCTACCTTAACAGATACTTTGGTGTATAATGTTGAAAATAAAATTAATGACAATAAAACCATTTTATTTGGCATAGCAATAACCAATAATATATCAACCTACCTAGTGTATTGATTATTAAATGAAAAATATTTTTAAATTCATAACTTGTTTGCTCAATATAGATTTACCTTCTTGCTTAAATTAATAAGATTAAGTCTATTTTGTTCTAAGAAATTTTGAATTGATAATAATTTTCATTTGATTATCTAGATACTTTTTATATTATTATATTTTATTATATTTAATTATATGTTTACTAAAATTTAAGGCAGCAATTTAGCCGATATACATTAATTTTACCATGCATAGTTGTTGGTTTAAGTAGATGACTATTCTCTCTTGGTAAACAGCAGTCAATAGAAAGATAGTACCCCTCATTTTTGAGGTTACTGGTTAGTTTTGAATCAGCCATGTTCCCTAATTATTAAATTAATTATCCTTTTCTTAATCCTTACCAAAGGGAAAAAATTTAAGTAAAATATAATTAAATAATAATAAGTTTTTTTATAATTTCAGAAAAAGCTTAAAGGTTTAGCTATTGCTCGCATGTACTTCAAAGTTTTAGAATTTGAATTGGCTAAACAATATGTTATTACTTTTTTGAGTGCGAATGAAAATTCACCTGAAGGACGGCGTTTACTTGGTCATTGTTATGATAAACTTGGAAATAAAGAAAAAGCTGTTGTTGAGTATCAAAAATCTTTAGCTTCATTACCTAATCAACCTGAACTACTATTATCATGTAAGTTTATTCAAATATAAATAAATTGTATTAATTACTATTATTCATATTGTTTATTTATGATACAATTAAATTTTTTCAGGCTGTGAGTTAATGACTGATCCATCTGTTAAATTAAATGAAGTTCAAGCTGAAAAAATATGTAAGCAAACAGAAGATTTATATCCGTATCATTCAATTGTTTATAAACTTAAGGAACGATTATTAACATCCAATGGAAATTGTGATCCTTCTAAAGTTGAAAACTTACTCAATGGTATATAATCATAAACTTAACTCACCAATATCCATGTATTTTTATTATTAAAAGAGATTAAATTATGATGATTTTTTAGCTGAAATATCTGTAAGACCAGATGATATGAACCTTAGAATTAAACAGTTGAAACTATTTGAAAATTCTGGTCGTTTATTTGAAGCTTATTCATATGCCATTACTATGGAAAAATCTTCCAAATTTCAAAAAGATAATGTTGAATGGTATGAAACTGTTTCTCGGATATGTGAAGTAAGTATTATTACTCTTTTTATTAAATATACTCAATTGTTATTTATAATAAATTATTATTATTTATTTTCAAAATCTTTAATTTACAGGCATATGGAATTTCAAACTCTGTAAATTGGGAATTCTATTCACGGGTATTGCCTATTTATGAATATACTGCTTCTTTACTAATTATTGAAACAAAAACAAGCAAACAAAACAGTGTAGCTGAGTGCTATAAAGCTCTTTTCAGGTATATACATTTATATTTTAATATAATTTAAATTACAATTTAAATTATTGTTTTTTTTTAGACTTGATCAATCTTTATATAAAGCTATTCAATTATCATCTCCTCAGACAGAATTTTATAGAAGTCTTATACAACATATATCCAATCAATTTTATTTTCACTTGGCAAGTGTTATTATGAAATCAGCTAAACAGGTAATTTATTTATTTTTCATGATTTTGATTTAAACAGTTAAATGTTTATTATTCATTATTATATTTAGTATAAATTATTATGAGTTTATATATTTTTTAGGAAAATTCAATATCTTGGTATAAGAGTAATCAATTGGCAGCACCTTTGTTTTTAATGGCTTTAGCACCTCCAATTGACAAACAAGTTTTTGAGAGTATTTCTAATAAAGAATTTAGTATGGAACAAAAATCAAATGTAAAAGTTTGGGAATTGGAAGGTACTAGAAGGATAATTGAAAGTGGCTTTGTTTTACGTGCTATGATGACAAAGGAAGATGACAATTTCATTGATAACATTAAATTGTTATGTGTTAATGATTGGAAGATTATTAACTATAAGGTATTATTTCTTTTAAATAGTTTGTTAACTTTGTGAACATTTATTAACATGTAGAATGTCTCATTTTATAAGTTGTTTCATCATAAACTTCTACATAAGATTATTAGGATCATAATATTTTAGGTCATTTCAATAAGATGAACATTTTTAGATACATTTTGCTATACATATGAGAAATTTTAATTTTGATATTTATGCCGTGCACTACTTATCAGCCGTAAAACACGGTCTACCAATCTAATAAGTATGGAGTGTAAAGATGAAATATGGTGGCTCAGTTATTGAGTGTCAACCTTTCGGAATGTAGGGCTGCGGGCTCAATACCTGTGCCATAGCTAAGTTTTTTCCTCAACTTCCAATCTACACCTATGATCCCCCCCCCCCCACATCACCAACAATGGGCTGTGTCAATATCAGACATATAAACAAATATTGTGATATTGAAGAATAAAAATTGGTTTTGTATTTATTAATGACTGAGTAAGATCAGAATATCATAAGATAATGGTGATTTATCACATTTTCAATAAGACTTAATCTAAAAAGTTTCTTGTTTTGTATTAAAGACTAACATATTTTCCCAAAATACATAATTAATTTTCCCAAACTGCTACATGCATATTTTGTTATTTAATTTTCTCCATGGTGGATTTATAATAATCTGTGTTTACTCATTAATGATCACTTTTTTTAGTATTTCCATGTTTAAAAAAATTCTCTTTATCGATTGAACATTTTTTTTTTTCAATATTAAACAGCAAAAAGAACATCAATTTTAAATTTCATAAATGTGTGATACCCTCAATATTTTTTAAAATTTGTTTATAACTTATAAAACATTTTTTTAATTTATCAATTTATTTATGTTTTTAGATATTTCCATATTTAAATTTAAGTTCATAATAAATGATTGTTATTTTAAAAAGAAAATAATTAATTTTTTTTTTAAATTTTAACTAATTAAATAGTGTTATCATATGATAATTTGTCAAATTATTCTAATTTAATAATCTTTAGATGGGATGAATTTATACTTGGATAAATTATCTATCCATGTTGTTGAAATATTTATATATAAATTTTTAAAATAAAATTTAGAAGCACATAGTAACTTCTACTATTTTATATTTTCTGATTCCTCGTATCTTTCTTTCTTTTTATCTAAGTATTCATTGTCCATATTTTAGGAATAAAAAACATATATTAAGATTACATTTAAAGTTAATTAATATGTATTGTATTCTGTTATAGAAAATATTTAATGGTCCAGAATATGTCGATGCTTCATCAACATCACTATTTGTCCATTATTCCCCTGACAAATTGGTTTATAACATTCCAGTGACAATCTCATATTCGTTACCAAAACATTGTATGTATATAATATACTAAATTTATTTTGCATATCTAATAATATAAATGCTTCAATTAAAAATAACAAAATAATTTTTATTTTAAGTGTTGTCGTTTGAGAAAAGTCGCCCAGGTTCATTACATCATTTAGTTTGGTATGGAATACAACTATTAGAAAGTGAAAATAAAGAAAGTGGTAAAAGATTAAGTAAAGATACAGTATTTCCTATTGGATTTGGATGTAAAAGTTTTGAAGATTTACCATTGGTTACTAGTTCATTTGCATCTGCCAACATTGAGTCAATATGTCAAATAGATATGAATACATTTTTATATGCAACAGGTATTCTAAATAATTTATTTGATATTATAAAATTGTTAAATTTTTGATATTTATCATTTTTTAAATCAAAATTAATTTTCATTATTTTATGTAGTAAAAGTTACTTAAATAAAATAATAAGTTACTTACTTTAATAAACTCCAGATTTCATTGATCATTAAAATTAATAGAATACAATTATTTTATAAAGTAATTTTACTTAATTATTATCTACTGTTCATTGTTCTATTTCAAAATAATTGAGATTATCTCAATTTATGATTTTTTCGATAAATTTGATGTATATTTAAACTATTATATTCATATATAAATATAATAAATGGTTATATTTTAAATTATTGCTTTTAATAAATTTTTTATACATATATTAAATTAAAAGAAAAAAAATTAAATTTGCAACAATAATTTGGATTTTTATTGTTTATTTTATGAAATTAATTTGTATAAAATCCGAATTTGAATATGCACATTATTTAATAAATAAATAATTACATAAAGTTTTAAGCTTGATTAATTTTATTTGAATTAATATTTGAATATTTACAAAATCTAATTATTTTGTTTTTATATAATGTTTTAGTTTTAAGTATTGCTTCATTCTTTGATAATCAGTCAACAAAATCTGATCCCAGTGCACCTCAGACACTGCCATCTAATATAACAGATCAGTTAACAACTTCAGAACAAGAGAATTGGTAAAACGGTTTTATCAAGTTTTTTACATTTATTTTAAATATTTGTTTTGTTTATTAAATTTTTAGGTGGAAATCTATGTACAAAATTTACACAAAAAACGTCGATGTTAAGCATGTGTCACAACTGAGAAAAGTTGCTATGCAAGGTTTAGAAGCAATTAGGTTGATAGGAAATCATGGAATTGATGTGCAATTAATGGTGTATTTGGCTAAAAACTTTGCTAATCAGGTAAATTAAATATTAAACTATTGACCCAGTATACAGGTTAAAAAGTTATAATCATTTTTGTAGAATAAATTATTATAATATTGCTATTAATATATGCATAATTTTTAATTATATGTGATTAAAATTGGGAAATGCTTAGTTGTGAATTTATTATCCTATTGTAATTAAAACAGATTTTTACATAATAACTTATTGATAATTAAAGTAATAAACATTTTTTACATCAATGAGTTATTTGTATAATTGATATAAGGCAACTTAATAATTATTAAAATAAGAAATTGGTGTGATTTTTAATCTCATTGTTCATAATATATAAAACTTTTTTCATATTGAAACAAAATTTTGTTTATAGGCCAATAGAATAATGGATAATTTCCTTTTAAAAGGAGGGCTAGAAAAAAGAGCTATACTTTATTGGAAGATGGCTATTCAGTTACTTGAACGTATTAATCAACATGGAATTGAACATAGATCAAAAAATACATTATTTGAATTTTACAGGTATTGAATTTTACATTATTGATACAATATTTTTTATGATATTATTTCATTGTAATAATTTTGATGGTTTTTTTTTTTCTAAATATAGAAACAATTTAACTAGTGAAGAAGTAAATGAATATTTGGAAGAAGGTAGATTTTATTTAGCTTGCCAATTGATGAATAATGAACAAAATGAAGAAGCAATTGAATCATTTAAAAAATTAAATTCACCATACGCATCTTTTTATCAAGCAATGGTTAGTTAACATTTTGGAAATAATATGTTTTTATCTCATATTGATATTAAAATAGTGCAATTTTTCATTGCAATATCAAAATTTACTTGAAAAAGATTGTCAATATTGGATATTGCAAATCCTTAATATCTACTAAAATATTGAAATTAATTTGAAATTTTTAGATTTTTAAAAAAATGATCAAGTCAGAAAACGAAAATTCCACTGACAGTACATCTAGTACAAGTCAAATGTTATCAATGAAAATGAAAGAATTATTGATAACTACAAAAGAACGAATAAATAGAAATCCAAAACATCCATTGCATTTGCAACTCAAGGAAGAAATGTCAGATTTACAATTGGATATTGATTTAAATGGGACAGTTAATAATCGTAAGCAAATTTTAAAAATATTAAATTTCTTTAAAATTAATTTATGTTATTTCTTTTTTAAAGCAATTAATCTGGAGATATCTGAAGATGATTATAATGATACAGTAAATTTATCCAGGAGAAAAATGTATGGTAAATATGGTGACCGTTCATTTAATACTACTACTACTAGCACTCCTAAGAAATCGCCAATTAACTCTGTAAGTATTTAAATTCTATTCAAAATATTTTACATTCATAATAAAATTTTCTTACTGTAAATTTTAGAATCGAAAACTAGCAGATGAAGAAGCTGATATCAAAGCAATAAATGAGTTAAAAGTAGCTGTACAGTCGCAAAATGTTCAATGTCAAACTTTAGGATTGCAGTATTATAATATGATTGAGACATTGCGTTCAATGTCTGAAAAAGTTGATAAACTATTCGATCATTTCAACATCACAAAAGATTCTATTTTTGATAAAATGAATGAGTTATCTCATCATATTTCAACTTCTAATTCTACATCTACTACTGCTTATAAACCTTTGATGGAATTAAAACTAAATGAACGAATTGATAAGTTAGAAGATAATTTGACTGAGAGGATAAATGCTATGAATGAAATTATAAAAGGTAGACATGATGATATATTTGATGTTTATCGAGAAAATGAAGAGGAATTCGATAAAATTGCTTATAATCAAGCATCATGTATCCAAAATACATATGATGATCAAACTCAAATGCCTGCAATAACTTTTTCAACACCTCAACTACCATATTCATCCAACTTACCATTTCAACAGTTTGGATTATTTAATCAGGTTAATCCTTGTAATTCAATGGCACCTAATCCAAATGTAAACATTACATCATCTGATACCTTGCCTACTGGTCCTCCAGTGTCACAACCCCCACTAAGTGTTATTATACCAACTCACCATATACTTAGTGGTAGCATAATTACATCTGAAGCTCAACCAATCTATCCTTTTAAATTCAACAGCCAGCAAATCAATAACCAAACTCCGTCAGTCATAACTCCTAATATACCTAGTATTTCATCTGTATCATCGGTTGGTTTACCAGTGAGTAATGAAGCATTCTCATTAAAACCTTCTCTATCGACTTTCAAAGAAAGTTATGAAACTTCATTAAATAAATCTAGGAACTCTGCAACGGATGATAGTTATACTGAAGAACATGATCCTATTCCTGAATTTCAACCAATTATACCTTTGCCTGATAAAATTGAAGAAGTTACTGGTGAAGAAAATGACATAATATTATTTGAACAAAGAGCTAAACTATATAAGTATATTGATAAGGAATGGAAAGAAAAGGGCGTTGGTCAAATAAAAATATTAAGAAACAATGATACAAATAAAGTAAGATTGGTAATGAGACGAGAGCAAGTACATAAAGTTTGTGCTAATCATTTCTTATACGATAATATGGAATTGAAATCAAAAAGTGATAAAGCAGTTATTTGGTCAGCTAATGACTTTTCTGATGCTATTAAAGTGCAAGTAGAGAATTTATGTGCAAGATTTAAGACTGTTGAAGATTGTGAAGAGTTTACCAGAGTCTTCAATGAAAATAAACAACCTTGCTCTCAAAATACTTCATTGGCTGATCATTCTTACACCACAGATAATTATAATGAATCTATTAATGAAGCGGTAAATAGTTCATGTTTAATATTATCTACAGAAAATGAGAATTCACTTAAACATGAATTGGGTGGATTTACTTTCAGTGCACCTCCTATTATAAATAAAATTGCTACGCCCAAGGATCAAGAAAAAACTCCAGAAAAACCTAAGGGATTATTTTCTAATTTGAACTTCTCGACACCTATTGGAGAAATACAAACTCCAACCTTTAAATCTCTATTAAACCCTACTGATTCTGAAACAAAAACAGATTCAAATGATTTTAAATCTTTTTCATTTAATCTATCAAAATCGGGATTATTATCTACTGAAAATACTCCCAAGTCAACAGATAAATCATTATTTTCATTTAATAAACCTGAAAACGAAACTGCAACATTTACTCCTAAATTAGATTTAACATCTGGATCATCTGCTACATCATATTTCAGTACACTAGCAAAAAGTTTACCCAGCTCTGGTTTCACCAACTCGCCAGACTTCAAAGGTTTCCAAGGTGCTGGTAGCACAATATTCAGTGTTAAAACTAATCCTTCTCCTCATGCTATTATTAAACCTGCGGAAAGTGCCAATGATTCGTCTAGTCACCTGAATGACGAATCTGAAGACTTTGTTCCAACTGCAGAATTTGCTCCAGTTATACCTTTGCCTGAGAAGGTAGATGTGGTTACTGGTGAGGAAGGTCTTCTAGTCATATTTGATGATAGAGCAAAGCTTCTTCGATTTGACAATACCTCAAAAGAATGGAAAGAAAAAGGAATAGGCCAGATGAAAATTTTACATAATCCTAAAGATGATTATTATCAGTTATTAATGAGAAGAGAACAAATTCATAAAATTTGCTGTAATCAAAGGATAACTTCTGATTTAGAACTGAAACCTGTATCTTCTTCAGATAAAGCAATGTCATGGATTGGTCGAGATTTTTCTGATGGAGAAAGTAAACAAGAATTGTTAGCTATTAGGTTTAAAACTGTTCCACAACTTCACGCATTTAAAAATAAATTTAATGAAGTAAAAAATAAAGTTCAAAATCTAAAGGACATTTCCAGTACAGAAGATAAAGTTGTTGACACAAAATCTAACATTGAATCTAATACGAGTGAAAATACATTACCAAAATTAAGTGATCTTGCTCAATTTAAACCTAAACCTGGTGCATGGTCATGCGAGGCCTGTTATTTGTCAAATGATGCAAGTACTGTAAAATGTATTGCATGCTGTACATTAAAACCTGGTGCAGTTGTTGATGAAACCACTGAAAACAAATCAACTAGTGGATTCATTAGTGAAACTAGTGGGTTCAAATTTGGAGAAAAATCTTTCTCTCCCGTGTTCAAATTTGGAGACGGTACAATTAACTCAACACCAGCAATTCCATTTGTAATGCCAAATTTTGGGGCATCTTCAGAAGTATCTTTTAGTTCATTGAGTACCGGTAACAATAAAAATACATTTGCTGTAAACAAAACTACTGAACAAAAAAAACCATTAACATGGAGAGAAGAAAGTGCTGGGTTAGTGAAATATGACTCAGACAAAAGTGATGATGAAACTGATGAAAGTGATGGAGATGATTATGATGGACATAAATCTGTAGTCGAAAATACAAATTTCCAATTTAGTTTGTCTAATGGTGAGTTTTATTGCATAATTAATATTTTATGTTTCTTAATCATTTATATTATTCTTTTGTAGTTAAAATTGAAAAGGCTTCATTTTCAATTGATAAGCCTTCTGCCATCTTTGGAACTTCTTTAAAACCATTTGAAAATCAAAGTATGTTATTTGTAATTAAATTATTTTGAGTCCAACAATGAATATTAATAATTTTTTATGTATTTTCTACTCCAAAAAAATTTTGTTTGAATCAAATAGCTAAATTTTTGTGTTTTTGATTTTTGAACTTGAAATTTTTTTATTGTTTAGATATTACTGAAGTGTCTAAAGAACCTTCAATAAGCCATGGATTAGAGATTGAAAAAGGTAAATTATAGTTTCACACAGTTATAGGCAAAACATTATTATTTATGATTGAAAAACATCGTACATTTTTTGTTTCAAACATATTTATGCATTCTATATTTATTTATTTTTCTAATCTGCATTTTTGTTTTAAATTAAAACTTTTGTATACGTAATTTTATGTAGTAATATTTTATTTTTCATTATTCTGAAAGATAACTGGATTTACAATTATGTTGTATTTTATAGAGTCAGTCAAAATTCTTGATGTTAAATTGCTAAAAGATATGATATCTCACGATGATCAAGTGCTTGCTGAAGATTTTAAACTTCCTTTATCATTTTTCCTTTATAAGTCCAAACCTAAATGTAAAGGATGTGTTGGTTGTGAAGATGTAAGAAAAAAATTTAAAAAAACTTGGCAATTAGTTTAAAAAAATAGTTTTTTTTTAATAAATGTATATATTTTTATAGGAAGAAGAAGGAGAAGTAGACGAGCTTGAGAATACTTCTTCAAAGACTGATAATGAAAAGGTAATTTATTACAAATATTGGGCATATATAAGCGGGTCCCCGCTTTCATAAAAATGTACATTATTTAATGAAATTAGCATTTTTTTTTTACTCATATCATTAAATTGATTGTATCAAATGATAATCAGTTCGTAAACTGGTGACTCAACTGGCACCATTTCTAAGTTAATATTTTGATTTTGAGGCAAATTTATGTATGCAGTGTAATAATGACTTGATTTAGGAGTTATCCATCAGTAGATTAGAGTTGATTTGATGCCCCTATAATGTATTTAGAGAGGGGAGGGTCCAGGAGAAGGCCTATAAAAACGTATAAACATCTAACTTTTATTATTAAAATTAAAATGTGTTTCACATTTAATGGGATGTTATACAAAATAAATTAACATTTTCAACTTTATGATTGATCTGATTATTCATTAAATATAAAAAAAATCTTTGTCTTACATGAATATTTTTTGAAAAATTTGAGCCAAACATTAGTTTAAAGTTTAAACCATTTATAAAAAGTTTTTTTCAATACTGATTCCCTACACACTAGTACATTACAATTGCGATAGCTTATGTTGTATTAAATTATCATTAAGAAATATTTAATACAAATATCTGTTGTAAAGAGTTAACTTTGTTCTTTAGACTCCCAAGTATTTGCATGAGAACTTAGACTAGGTATCAGTTGACATTTTATCACTTAAGAAAATAGTAAAAAAAATTGAAAACTCATGTTTTCTAGTTAGTAGTATATTCCATAATAACCTGTTTATAATTATTTTCAAATATGTTCAGTAAAAAGAATTACAATTATTATTTAGATTATAAATATATTAAATAATTAAAGAAAGAATAATGCTCGTTACGAGATTTATAATATATTCATACATAGCTTATACTATTAATGCAATCATTTTAATGTTTCCTTTTATTTTTAGGAAATTGAAAGAGTTAAGGAACAAGATGAAACATCTTTAAGTGGTTCAGTATCTAATGATTCTTCGGTCATATCAACAAATCGGGCATCGCATGGTTTCAATCCTTCAACATTTCTGTTCGGCGATAAATCTTCAGGCAACATATTTGAAAAAACAACATCTAATGCTCCTGTGTTTGGGAATTTGACTATAGATTCATTTAAAACTGATGATACGAAATCAACAAGTTCATTTGGTCTTCCTTCAACTATTAATCCTAACACATCAATATTTGGTCAATTCTCTGCGCCTGGGTCAACGGAATCACAAAATACCATTAAAACTTCATTATTTTCCAAGACTGATGATAATAAGTCGAAAACTGAAAATTTGTTTACCTTCAGTACTAAAACTGACAGTCCATTTAAATTTGGAGTTACACCTAATGATCCCAAATTAATATTTGGTCAAAATTTATTTGGTAGTAAAGACAAGCCTGTTGATGGAAGTAGTCCTCTAGGTATTTATATTTTATATAGGTTTAAAAAAATTAATTTTACTATTTTTTTAAGCAATTGTATAATAGTAATTACATTATTTTCAGTTAATAATCCGTGGGCAGGAAATGCCAATCTTAACAAATCTACAGATGAGGAAAAAAATAATGAAAAAGAAGAAAACTGTGAAGAGGAAGTTGATAATAGTCATGATCCTCATTTTGAACCCATCATACCACTTCCCGAAGCTATTCAAGTTTCCACTGGAGAAGAAAACGAAACTGTTTGTAAGTTATCTATTAATTGTTCATTTTTACTTGAAAATAAAACCTGAATTTGGATTTTTAGTATTTTGTGAACGTTCCAAACTGTTTCGTAAGGATGGCAATGAATATAAAGAAAGAGGAATCGGTGAAATGAAAGTATTATATCACCCGGATAGAAATACTTATCGTCTATTGTTTAGAAGAGAAAAGGTTAATATAAATGGAAATTATTGAATATATATTATATATATTGTATTGTAATATTTAATTATATTGTGGGTTTTTTTTCTCTGCAGGTTTTTAAAGTTGTTTGTAACCATTTGATAACTACAGATATTATGATGATGCAAATGAAATCTTCAGACAAGGCATTCTGTTGGGCATGTATGAACACAACTGAAGATAATCCAGATCCACAAAAAGAGTTATTGGCTGTACGCTTCAAGAACCAAGAAATAGCTAATAAATTCAAACAAGTATTTACTGATAGTGTAGGGAAACTAAGTGCATAATAATTGCCCTTCATTTATAATTTTTAGTATGCCAAGATTATGATTTGTTTTTATTAGCCATTGTTTGTATGAATAACAGGTATTTTTTTTTAATTTATTAATTATTATTATTTTTTTTTATTATATTCATATTTTTTTTCTCGATAAGATAAATTTATTGTGTAAAAGGGTAATTATATCTATAATAAATGAATCATAATTTTATTATTTTTAATTTTTTAAAAATTCACTTATTAGTCTCTACAAATTTATTTCAAATTTTGTATCAAGTGTTTATATAATTTAATTTATTGTTCTATAAAAAAAAAGAATAGTAAATAAACGGTTGTTCCTCGAAAAAATACTGTACACCTTATGAATTATTATGTAATCAACCCTAACTGTAAACTATGTTTATAATTTGAAAAAGAATTAGTGCCAATATATTGAATTCAGATCATATCATATCTCTAATATGTTTAAACTAAGTTTGTCTTTTATCTAATTAGTAACAAAACTCCTAAGAAATGTACTTAAATTATTTATTATCTTTATACATTATGAAATATCATAATATTGGTGTAAACATATCGGTGGTGCTGGAGCTTCAACAAAGTAATAAGCTCTAAGCATATTGCATATGAAAATTAATTGATAATTTTACATGCACATAAAAACACATGCAACATATATAATATTATATAACAGTTATTATATAACTTTCAGTTCCAAAACGAGGAAATTTAATCGATTTATCATATCAATTATCGTATTCTATAAAATTAATTGAGCTATATATTTGTTTTATCGATCATATTTTATAATGGTAAATGCCGTATAATATAAGAATATTAAAATTTTTATTATTGTCTTGCCCGCAAACACTTTTAAATTTGTGAATGTGTCCCGAAAGTCCAAAAAGGCTGCCGACCACTGAGGCAGTATTATTTATGTAAAAACCAGAGTTAATACTACAGGGAAATAAAGGAAATGCCGAAAAAAAAATTAGTAACCTATACATAGATACTTAGATAAATAATTTAAAATAAATCGTTGGTATTGACATGATGTAACAAAATGCCCATATAATTACATGTTATTACAAATTAGGTAGGTACTAGAAAAAAATGAATAACTTTCCGAAACTGATTTTAGAATTTCAGGAATATCGATGCTACGAAATACATACTGTTGTCATGAAAATTAAAAATATTAGAGGACACGTTTTAATGAAACACAATATTTTATACCAAGTACGAGTACACGGTATACAGTCAGGTATGGTGGGAGTGGCCAAGTCTGGTATGAGTTTATTTGGATGGTTATTTAGTTAGTTATGAAATCTTTTATAAAATGTTTTTGCTCTTTGTCATTGTTAGTAGTGTATAGTAATAAATATATTAATTTTACTACTAGCCAGTGTACCCGTAGATTAAGAAATGTCAAATTAGATTATTAGTTCATTTTTATTTTTATTTTATTTTATTGGGGATGCAATAAAATTTTATTGGTGTTATCTTTATCCAGTGGTTAAAGTGGTGCAAATGTTGAGGGGAGGACTTTTTTCTTTTTTTTTTTAATGAGGATTATATTCAAAATTATTATCCAAAAATTAATCGTGATTTTTGCACCAGAAACGTATAAAAATTGTTTAAAATCGAACAAATCAGTTATTATATAATAGGTATCTAATTACATATATAATGATATAGTGATAGTTCGTTATGAATACATAATTATGTAACAATAGTAATAGTAATAAAACGAATAACTGTAGGTGAGTTTGCTCAAAGCCGGAATAAGTGAGTCTTCAATTCAAAACTGGGCGGGTGACACGGCCAATGAGAGCCGAGCTGCTCGCTCCGCCCGACCAATGACAGCCGAGTTGCGCGCCGAAAGGAAGCTCTTCCCGGTCATATTTTATTTTTCTCCGCGACAGTGCTTAATGTCGTTACTATTTATCGCGACTCGATTAAATTAAATTTAGATAAATTTATCGAGTGACTTTCATTACATTATTTTACAAGTCAACATGAACACCGAACCTCTACAGCAAGGCCACAGACAAGCCTCGGTCAGTGGTACCGATTATATTCGTTCATAAATCGGTAGGAGGTCATGGGTGCCGACGGAGGGTAGCGAAGGCTAGTGTGTGACAACACAAGTGCATACATTACATACGACTGCACTGGTTCTTCACGTCTCAATACAACATCGTTTAACACACTATCGGTGGATTTTTGCACATCTCCAACACACCTCTAAGAAACCTCGACGTTCCAAAAAATAAAATTAATTCGGAAATTTGAAATTCTAACAGTACGATACAAACATTGTTACATCGTCTTCGAATATCTCATAACTAGATGTTCAACAATGGATGATGCACAAGTCGTCGAAATCGCACAGATATACTCGCAATTAAACCAGGAAAACATCACAATTCCAAACCCAAGAAACAACACAGAAGGATTACACCCAAGTCTTCAAAGAACAAAAACATTACAGGACATCTCTCTACGGTCATAGATTAATTATTCTACGATCCCGCGGAGTCAATTTTTTGTACTAACCCGCCGGGGTCCAAAATTCCTGTATGTTTGGTTGCCGTATTTTAACGCGGCATGAGCTATATCTATGATACAACTGTATTGCCCAATAAACTCTACGTACGTTCTATAGCCCACATAAGTACACCATTTAAATTATCCATTATAAAAAAAATTTGTGACAAAAGTAGGAAAATATCAAATTTGATGGACATCTGTGGCGCGGACACAATACTCAAATAAGAAGTAAATATTTAATTTACTTTAATTAAATTTTAAAAAAAAAAGTTTTCGCGAGTCTGTCAAAGCGATGAAAAACCAATTCGACCAGAAGTGATCTCGTAATAAAATTATAAGTATCAAGTGAGAAAAAAAAAAAAAACTACATACAAAATTTATTTGAAAAAATTGCAAAAAAAATGTTTCCCGTCGACGGGATCGAACCCCTGACCCCAGACGCGAAGATTACAATCCGCGGTCTAACATTTCGCCGGCAGAATGACAAATCTGTTAGGTTTAATTAAACCTAACGAAACCTAACTTAACCTAACATATTTGTCGTCTGGCCGGCGTGAAGATTACAATCCGCGCCGAAAAAATGACAAATCTGTGTTAGGTTTAATTTAACCTAACGAAACCTAACGAAACCTAACATATTTGTCGTCTGGCCGGCGGCGCGAAGATTACAATACGCGCCGGCAGAATGACAAATCTGTGTTAGGTTTAATTTAACCTAACCAAACCTAACGAAACCTAACGAAACCTAACTGATTTGTCGTCTGGCCGGCGAAATGTTAGATCGCGGATTGTTATCTTCACGGGTCGGGGGTTCGATCCCGTCGACGGGAAACATTTTTTTTTGCAGTTTTTTCAAATAAATTTTCGGATTTTTCATTCGAATTTTTTCGGAGTCGAATAACATATTCGAGATTAGTGCAACGTATTAACTATAAGAAATAATTTATGAGTGTTAAATCTACAAGATACAACGTTTAAGTTAGGTCAAGTTTGATCACAATACCTAACCGATTTCGATTTTCGGTCGGTTGAAACCTTTGGGAAAACACTGTATACGATGAAAAAACGTTTTCTCTTGTAGATTTAACACTGATAAATTATATTTCAAATAATTAGTACGTTGGACGGGGCAAGAATATTCAGGTAGGGCGATTAATACTTGTGAATTCGTTTTCAAAATATCAAATGCACCATGCTTTCTCTCGAAAAAAAAAACGATTCTGAGTGAAAGAGCCAGTAATAAAGCGTTTCCAGACGTTAGTGTTTTTATAGAATTTTAGCGGAAACGGAAATATATATATTCGAAATAATATATAAAACAAATTGTGTCTTAGTATTTTAAAACTCGTACATCAAGTCTGATAAATAGTTTATTATTCCGCGATCAATGATCAAATAATTATGATATCGTCTCACACATCTCGATTTCTTGACCCGGAGGAATACCGGAAGATTCATCGTTAAATTGTGGTACGATGGTTTCAACATAATTCTGCAACCGGGGTATTGCAATTTTAGTTTCAATACACTGTACTAAAACTTCATATTCATCACTGTCATCCTGCGCTGTCCTCCGATGAAGAAGAAAATATTATATCACAGCATTGTTCTATAGCCCACATAAGTACACCATTTAAATTATCCATTATAAGTTGGTAATACAATTAAAAAATTTGTGACAAAAGTAGGAAAATATCAAATTTGATGGACAACTGTGGCGCGGACACATACTTAAATAAAAAGTAAATATTTAATCCTGATTATTGTTTAATGTTTATATTCATGAAAAGTGATAAACTGATAACACGAATAAGCGCTCATACCATAGAGTAATACTCTATTACTCTATGGTTCATACCGCGTTCCACTTGGAATTGTAATCAAAGCGATTATAAACGTGTCTTGCAAGTGGAACGGTTCGTGAGTGTGAGCGTGAGCGCTGTAATCGCGTAATAAGCGTCCAAGTGGAACGCACCCGTTATCATTTTTTTCGTTATCAAGAACGACATGAACATGTGCCATAACGAAAACAATTCGCCATCTACGTTATAATTTAAATTCTTATGCCGTAACGTTGTAATGCGTTGTTTAATAATTAATGTAATCGTTTATGCGCGATTTTTATAAATAAATTGATTTTATACATCGAATTAATTACAATTGATTTTATACAATAATAATTCGATCGTTTTTTCGTAGCATTGACACGACCGAATCATGAGTTTGGTGACGTTAAACGAGGCTGAAAAGGTGTATATTATTCATGGAGTCGAGGTAAGATTAATAATGTTGCAACATCAGTGGCATAGTTTGTTCGTTCAGTCGTAGTATTAACGAAATATTATCTGTTGTGTCAGGAGAACTTCCGATGTGATGGCCGCAGCCGACAAGATTACAGGCCGTTGGAATTGGAAACGGACATAGTGAGCAACGCCAATGGTTCAGCTCGTTTGCGTTTAGCCAACTCGGATATTTTAGTGTGCGTAAAAGTTGAGATTGACGTTCCGATGCCGGAAACTCCCAAAGATGGCAAGATAGAATACTTTGTTGATTGGTAAATGCTTGTTTTTTGTAAATCGTAAATGTTTATTCATTTGTTTGATTTTGTTGTTGTTGTTGCAGTTCAGCCAATGCTACTCCAGCGTTTGAAGGTCGTGGTGGTGAACATTTGGCTGCTGAACTTGGTCGCTTTCTTTCTTTAGCTCATTTTCCAGTATTCGACTTGAGCAAGTTGTGTATTGTATCGGGGCAATCATGTTGGAAATTGTTTGTAGATGTTCTCATCTTGGAGTGTGGTGGTAATATTAATTTTAAAATAGGTTTAAAGAGATCTTGTTATTATACTATAACCCTCGAAAGAAAATATTTAAATGCTTTATTTGGTTTTTATTTATTATCATTAAGTTCTCTCTCAATTTGAGAATTTAATTTTCTTCCAACTCTTCTCATAATAACATTTTTACTTTGACTCAATCCAAAAAATCTATAAGTTAGTTAAACTTCGGAAAACTGTAATACTCACTTAACACGTTGACTGCCATGCAATGTAGTATCACAATATAGTATCAGTACACAGTATCAGAATATAATAGTAGTTTTACGGCTGTCGTATATTGTTATTATTTATATGCCATGTGATCGCGGGCTGTTCATATTAATTTTTAAATGGGAATATTTTGCTCGGCATTTGACTAATAATGATTATGTATTGATGATGGAGTAGAGGAGAAAATGTTATATATCATGATATAATACATTTAAATATTAATCAAATATTCCGATTATTTGTTCTATAAATATGCCATTATACATATGAGTGGGTTAAAGCCATAGTGGTGTAAGTCATATAAACCTTAATTAGAGAAACAAAACGGTTTATTATAAATTCAAAAATAAATTCCCGGATGAAATTATTACCTGGAGGGTCAAATCAAGCATTTGTTATAGAAGTTTGTTATGACTTACTTCACTTTGCCTTTCAATAAATTAACTTTCAAAGATTTGCCCAAAATATATAACTCATTTTTACAAAAAATATGACTTACACCACTATGGCTTTATCCCACTCATGGATCACTCTATAGATTAACATCGAAAATAAAACGTGGCCATATTATATTTTTGTAGTTTTCCATCATTGTCCATATGTAATTTATTTGTTTTTGTACTATCTATCACGTCAGTTTTTTTTTTCATGTAAATACTGCAGCCATATACTTACGAGTAAAAATAATTTCTTAACCAAAATCGAGGTTTTATTGTTTTAATTATTAATGTTATTAATTTTTCATTACCGAAGAATTTATTTATTTATTTTTTTTTAAGGAAATCTATTTGATGCTGTATCATTGGCTGCTAAAGCTGCTTTATGTAACACAAGTTTACCTAACATTGTTGGCACTTATGAAGATGGCAAAAATATCGATCTACAGATATCTGATGATCCGTTTGATACAAAACCTTTGGATGCCAAAGATTTACCTGTGTTAGTGTCTCTTTGTAAGATCGGCAATAATTATGTGGTTGATCCTACTATAGAAGAGGAAACATGTGGTGCAGGATGTATTGTAGTATCACTTACACCCAAAGGTAATGTGACAGCCGTATTGAAAAAAGGAGCCGGTAGCTTTATGCCAGACACATTGAATGAGATTATTATGGTAAGAGTATATTTTTTCATTTTAATTGTTGCAGTTATTAGTTATTAGTGTTATTACTTATTAAATATATATTTGTTACTTTCAGACTGGTTCTCATGTTGGTATTTTATTGAACAAAGCACTCGAAGAAACCCTGATTAAAGATTCGACCAATAATGTATTGAAGGAACAATATGGTTTTCTTAAATAATTAATAAAAATAAGTTTAGTTGATTTATCTGTTTTCGTTTATGCATATGTGAGTATATATTTATATATTATATATGTGTAACACAATAATGTATTTAAATATATCTAAGTTTTGTAATACTATAGACAACACATGTTTGTATTGTTGTACAAGTGTTATTTGGTGCTGCAGGCGTGCACTCTGGATTTTTTTTTTGCGGGGCCTTATACATTTTTCTACTTTCCCTAACACAAATTAAACAATCGTTAAGTCCAAATAAGATTTTCATGATATCGGCAGTCAACAGTAATAAACTAATAACTAATAACTATTACGGTTATCGTTGTTATCGACTAAATGCGATGGCCAATGATCCCCAACCTAATCGCTAATGACTGTATCTAAAAATGATTATAACAACAAAATGATCTATCGACAATAGCCACAAACCTTATCATGTAAATCTATAATGGAAATCATAATAATCAAATTCGAAAATAAAAAACAGCATCATTGTAAAATATATATTTTTGATTAATCAATATTTCTATAATAAGTTATGGAAAAGCATGGGGGGCTTTATCTCCAAATCCCCCCTCCCGGGTGCGCTGTTGACTGTTGTGTTGTGTTTGTATTGTTATACAACAAGTTTTAAAAAAATTGTAAAGGTATATACCATAGGTCAGTGAATTTTTTTAATGCATTTCTAGTGTTCATGTTTTTATGTTTAAAATTAATATATTTGAGAGTTGAAATATTATGAAAAATATTTATCTTGATGAGAAGGAAAAAATTGTTTATTTTTAACATAAATCCTTCTTATGAGTTTGTTCTAGGCGATTGTTTAACATTTGATCAACAAATTACTTTTGAAGATTGAAAACAAATTTATTAATAAATAAAAATTTGCCAAAACACTTTTAGCTTATAATTTTAATAGTTAATTATCAATCATAATTATTTACACGTAAGATTATACAAAATATATTTATTTTATATAAAGGGCATAACAAAAAATGTTTTTATGGTACCTATCAAATAATTTTCCAAAAATCAAACCGATGGAAAAAATGGCATGTTATAAATAATAACTGTAAAAAAATAAAGTATGAATAAATAAATTACAAATGAAATAATTATAAGTAAGGCGAGGTGATTCATGTTCTGAATAAGGCAACAAAAATATCTTCAGAAGAAATGTTTTCGGCAAACATTTTAAAATATAATTGACCAGCAGAACATCAAATTAAATAATTCAAGCAGAAACATGTGCAATAAGTGTATCACTCTATTCCCAGACGTCTTCTGTTTTTTCTTCTTTGGCGCTTACAAACAACTTTTGAATAGTGTATGTGATGTGCTCTGGAACAACATAATGTATTAGAAACGCAACCCAAGATAAGTCTAAGTTTCAGACGATTAGTAAATTGCAATGCTCACTTAGTGAATTTTGGAACCACACAGGCTTAGTTTGCCAAACGACGCACAGATAGTATACTGGAATGCCCAACAATGTGATACCGATACCCATACCTACTTCTCTAGGTCTCTCAAAGCACGGCAACACAATTAAAAATAATGACACTATTACATATGTGATCGGAATCCAAAGAGACACCTAGTTGTAGAAAAAACAATTTAGATTGAAAATGTATATAGGCACACATACATATTTGTTATTGCAACGGCCATACCTTTATTGGTCTGTTGATGTTTGGGCGCTTCCATCGATTCCACAACACAGTCGACACTGATAGCATCGTGAAAAACGCCTCGACAAAACTCGAGTATGTAATCAGCATGTCGACATTGCTGGTGAAGAGCATCAACAGAGACAGAATGTTCTGAAAGAGTAATTCATGATCATTATTTATTTATTTACTAAATATATCTTTGGATGTTAATCAAATTAAATAATTGCAAGCATTGTGCAATTAACTAATTAATATAATTAAAATAAAATATTAAATTCAGTAGATTTATAATTAATATGAGTTAACGATTTGTATATAACCAGAAAGAAATGAATAAAATCAATTTAACAAGGAACCAGGAAATCAAAAAAATGTAATTTTGTAAATAGAATTGCATGTTCAACTTGATCGAAAGTCTGTATAGAAAATGTTGATTTGTGTTGATGAATGAATGACAATTTTGATGAAAGGAAGGGAAAGAAAAATTATGGAACGATAGATAACTTAGAAATAATCCTTTCATTAAATTGAAGAAATAAAAAATGTCTTCCAAAGCGTATACATATCTTTGTTGAGGAATAAATTAAAGATTATAATTATTAAAATGTTGATTTTGATTTAATTTTATAATGATAAAATAGCATAAGATTATTATTCAATTAAATGCAGCAAATACATGAACGAAAATAATGGTACATACCAAAAACACTAGTGACGGAGTCGGTGTGTACCGATCTACGTTTATGAAAGACAAGAACGTAGGGAAGTGACCATACCGTGCTCCAACAAAGCACATCCTGTAACATAAAATGTACAAAATGCCTCATGAAAACTATCATTGTTTAAGCACTAGTGTGATGATAGTCACCTAGATGATGTCATAATGTGAACACACAGGCCACCGAAAGCTGACAGGGCAACCATTATGGGCATAATCCATTCAAGTGAACCCATCGCCAAGTGTCCAAAAGTCTAAAATCAAAAAATAAACAAAATCAGGAACCATTACACTATGACCACTGTAAATAAGTCGCAATTATTTGGTCCACCTCAGACAATAGTTCTTATTATGTTATAATTATTTATTTATTATTATATACAAATATATGTAAAACAGATGTTTTACCTCTAATGGAAATTTTTACAGTGGTCATTTTCCACCAAATATAAAATATGAACAGTTAAAAAAACAAAAATAATATTTTAGGATTTTTACAAACGACTAATAATGTATTATAAATAATTTAAAATTAACTGATTATTAATAAAATAATTTAATTTATCTATTAAATTATAAATAATAATAATAATATAATAATAATAATATATTATAATTATAATAATAATATAATAATACAAGTATTAATGAAACATTTTTATATTCTTTTAGAAGGCAAAAAGATCTAATGTCATTTTATAAAATTTTAAAATGTATATCAATGTAGAAATTTATACAAACATGTTGCAATTACCGAAATCATGCAAAAATGAATTAATTTTTTTTTCATCATTAAAGATTAAGTTTATTAAAATCTAACTTAATAAAATAACTGTCAAAAAAAAAAAAATAAATATAGAAAAACTGGGAAGCCATCACCTATGTTGTACACATGGCAGAGACATTTTGATGAAATCGAAAAGAATAAAAATAATTTTGGAAATTATTCATAAACGTTGTTTTTTAAAATGGCAACTGAATCTAATTCTAGATGGCGGGTGAGTAAATTTGAATATCCTTAATCCTATTGAGTCAATACCTTAACATTTCCTTTCTAATTATGTTGTATAATTTTAAAAAAAATTTGATTTTTTTTTGTTATACAATTATAGTATAATTAATTTGTTATTACATGTTTAAAAACATTTTATGTTTTTGTAATAAAATTTGAAAACTGTATATGAAATTCCTCATAAGTGTGACTTGTACATTTGTGAATTTCAGCAGATAATTAATATATTTTTTTTTGTTTCAAACGATCAAAAACTAAAAATTGGCAAGCAAAATTGCAAACCAAAAATAACGATTTATCATTATTTTTTTTTACTTAATAAAAATAGAATATACACAATCTGTAATAGACACACAATAAGCAACTATGATGAAAATTAAAAAATTGAATTTGAAAATGACTGAGGATTGAGACCATCCAGTGATGTAACCCTCTAATGATGTGTTATTTTTTTGTTATAAGTAATATGTCTAATTTGAATTTGTAGGTACCAACTTGGGAAGATTATCGAATCTTATATAAACTATTTACAGAAAATAGAAATTGACGATGATGATTTACCAGTATTTTTCGTTCACAATAGTTTTTCAAAAGCAACGGTAATTTGTCAAATGTAAATTAGAACGTTTCACCAATATCAAGTACCCGTCGGCGTCACCTGTATCTCATTCGAGTCAAGTAGCTCATCCTTTTAATTCGTATTATAAGTAGATATTGTTAAAAATCCATAATTTAATTATTTCTCGCGCGCGTCGCACGAGACGAAATAATTCAATAATCTAATGTGCCTTCCCGTGGAGTGTTATTCGGCGCCGGGGAAATGTCAATATAGACTTACGACGGCAATCGCTTTAGTAGTCATCATGTCGTGCGGCGTTAAAACGGCCAAATACGCCACATTGGCAAGCACGTAAATTACGGTCACCAACGGCATTGAAATGTAAATGGCTCTCGGCAGGTTCCTGCGAACGAACGGTTCCGATTAAATTCATATTCATAACTTTCGCGCGGTCGTCGTCGGCTACTGAGTACTATGTAACGGCAATAGCGTAATAACGGCCCGCGAGAGCACTTTTAAGTGTTTCAATAATATACTCACACGTATGGGTTCCTCAATTCTTCGGTCATGAAATTCAAATAGTTCCTAAGGGGAAACACAAACGTACAGATGAAAATTTAAACCAATAATAATTCTTATTGTACTCGCGCTCCTGTGACTTTTATTACGCGTCACCTATTTTTGTTTGCTCCTGCTGTTGTTTTCCATTACGCAATTGCGGCCCCCTCAAATATTTCCAAAGCACCCCGAAAAATTAAAAAAATTCAAACAGGAGCGATATAAATTTGCGGCTGGCCCTGCATGACTATTTAAACGTAAACTCGATTTAAAAACTTAAGCCTCACAATAATTTGACAAGATTTTGTCCACGCCGACGTATATGACTACAGTATTACTTTTTTTCATAGGCGTATGTGTACAGACCGCAGGTCCCTATAGAGCCCAGATTGTTTTCGACGAGTTGTGAACAACTCACTAAATCCTACCAATTATTTCACCTAATGCATCAAGTCACTTATTTAAATTATAATATTATAACTGCTAAAAAAACATCGAATAGTTCCCATATATAGTACCGAGTTCTGCATAATATGACAAACAATTTTATAACGATGCTAATACTAAATGAAAAATATGTTTTTGACATTTCTTTTGCGATACATCAGAGAAAAAATTGACGTGCTCGAGAGTTTCCCCTTTCTAATTACGTTTGGATGCACTACCGTTGTAAATAATTTTAATAATAATAGCTTACCATCCAGAGTACGAATATATTCCGGAATAAACAGACACAGCCAGCCTGCCAGGGTTCGTAATCGATCCTTGCCATGGGTTCGAAAACTTGGAAAATCCGTCTAAAAATCAAGTATATATAACTATAGGTAAATTATATACATTTTTATTTATATTTGTGTATATACTGACGCGAGTACATGAAATAGCCGCCATACGCGATGATCAATACCAGAGCGGATATCTTGGTGAACATGAACACAGTCTGCACTTTGGTGGTAGCCTTGACGTTCCAACAATTGATGAAAGTTATGAAACCTATGACGACAAAACGGAAACGCCGGTAAGAAATATAATTATTATCAATACCGGCCGGACGGCGGCGGGTCATTTGTATAAGTATAAAAGCCCGGATTAAGGGAAGGCCCCCGACCACAAGTTTTTGACTTTTTTCTAGGAGCCTCTAACTATACGTGTAACATTTTTTTTTGTCATGCATCGGGACCTCTAAAAAATGTAGCATAAGGGCCTTAAAAATCTTAATCTGGGCTTGTAAGTATAAATTGTTATGTACAAATCACGGCGGCCGCCAAGAGTCTGACTGCCTGGTCCGGGTTGTCGCAGTCCGGGAAGAACGGCTTGATCACGTAGTTTGCAAACGTTAGTCCCATGATGGCGTTAGTGGTCGGCCTATATATATATACATATTATTATTAAAATTGTATACGTATAATATAAGGATTAATAATAATTAGATAAAACGAAACGCGTCGTCGTGTTGATGCCAATCATGCGTGTGTGTATAGTGTAAATGGCGAAATCACAAGGAGGATTTTCAAACAAAGTTTCCACAAAACTTGTCAAGTCCTACCCCTCAACATTTGAACCGTCTCTTTAAGTCCCAAATTCTCAGATATGATAAATAGAAAAACAAAATTGAACTGTTAAGAGACAGCTTGAAATTCAAGTCTACGTCATAAGGATCGCATAGTTTTTTTTTCATCCCTCTAACCACCTATACCTCGACTCTACTGGCGTAAATATAAATTATTTTTAGTACCCGCAAATCTCAGTGGCGCCCAGTAACATAAAAGTATACTATAAGTACCTTAAATAAATGAAAATTAAATTTAAAAAATACAATATTTACTAGTTTATTTTTAAAATCCATACGCGTATACCTATTAGTTCGTAGTCGTCATTATTTTTATTTAGTTTTTTTTTTTTGTCTTCGCTATTTTTTTTCACACTATGTCTACCCACACTATCCGTCGGTTAGATTCTATAATATTGCTTTGTATACTTACACGAATACGAGCATGGCGTCCCACAGGAAAAGAAACGCTGGTAATGGCCCGTATCCTTCAAACAAGTATGTGTAATCGCCGCCCGAACGCGGTATGGTTGTGCCTAGTTCAGCATAGCACAGGGCGCCGATCATAGAAAGCATGCCGCACATAAACCACATGGTCAGACTTAAACCGACCGATCCGACTTCGTTCATCACTCCCGACGGTGAGATAAATATACCTGAAAATACAAAATAAAGTCGTATTTTGTAATAAATTACATGTTGATGTTTGGTCATATACCTAATAACGTTAATGTCAATTCATAATCACAGGTTAATTTAAATAAGTTATTTTATTAATTTCAATTTGTATATAATATATTGTTATGTATATTTTAAATTTATAATGAAAATACCATTTTACTATAATATGTAGGTACATAATAATTAAATATCATTAAAAATAAATAAATATCTGGGGGGGGGGGTGGAAACTCCTTACACCCCTCCCCCCGTAACTACGCCACTAGCTGTAGGTATTATTGTATACCCGATACTTACCTGTTTTTAAATTTTACTCAAAGCAGTAAAAACAATGTTAATCATCGAACATGGTATACTTAATAACAGTGGTTAATTTTTTCGTAGTGGATTCAAAATATAATTTATTATAATGCCTAATGTGTGCACCTAAAATACCTATGCAGGAAAAAATATTTCTCAATAATAATAATTTATGCGCGTGCGTGTGTGTATTAAATGAAATGTACGACAATAGAAAATAGTAAAGTTTTAATTAAAAAAAATAAAATAAAAAATTATAATAATTTTGTCAATTATGGATTACAAGACATTAATTCGAATTTTAATTGCTTTTGATATACAGGTATATACAGAAATCTAGAAATATAATAGCATTCAGCACTTAACGCCTTAACCCTCTCTCTCACACCGGGAAAAACTGTTCACGGGCGAAGACGGGCAATTCAGCTAGTGAGTTCATATATGTAGAACCGTGGATTTTTAAATAGAGTAAATAGTGCTTACTATAATCAATGGTTAAACACGATGATAATAAGTATTTGTTTTGTCTTATTAGAAATTAGAAGGGCCACTCATACGAACACAATTGTAATAAAATATAGCAGGTTTAAATTTACTAATTCATCATTAACGTGTAACTCTAAGCACAATTTTACCAAGGTAGACAAAACCACACGAGTTGTATGGTAATTGCGAATATACAACTATGTGACCCAATCGAGTTACAACATCAAATAAAGCTTAATAGACTATATTATTATATTATGTTTTCTATATAAAAAATATAAATTAAATATTGCTACAATTACTAATTTTATGATGATTTTTTTGCAAAACGAAATTACCTCGAAAATTTAAAACAAATGAATGTTGAACTTAAATGAATTAAAAAATATTTTTAAATTTAACATACTTATTTATTATAAATGACAAATTATGTGAACTTTAAATTTTTATAAATTTTTACTGTTTCGTAAATTATTATTTACATTTAATTTGAAGAAAAAAATAATAACTGATTAGTATTTTGTAACATATCAAGTTCAAGGCATAATTAAAAATAATAATAATAACAAAACAATACTTATGATTTAATAATCAGTTAGATAAATATCCATAGCTAATAGGTTAGACGTGCATCACGTGTGCGAACTAAATACAATGACACGTCGATTACTGTAATTGCATTACAATCATAATAATAATAATAATAATAATAATAATAATAATAATAAATAGACCGAATAAAACATAAAATGATTTTCTATTAAAAATATTATTTTAACTTTAATTAGTATAGACAATTAGTACTTACTAAAACAGTTAATAAAATCGATATTTTGTAATATATTTAATTACACCTGTAGGATAATATAGTGTAATGATAATCAAGTTGAAAAAATAACGTTTTAAATCTCCGAATTCTCTCGAGTAACGCCACTATATAGTTATATTATTATTTGTATACAATATAGGTACTAACCGGATCCGAAAATGATGCCCAAAATAATGGCGACACCTTCGAGAAGACCCAGTTGTTTTTTGAGTCTGACTCGATCTCCATTTTCTTCGGAAGTCGAGTCAATAATGGTCTTGGCACTATCCGGTGTTGTAGTATCCATTTTCTGAAACAAAAAAAAAAAAGCAATCCATTACTATAATATTTAATTTGATTTAAATGTACTTTTTTTCCCCCCCACAGAATTTACAATATAAATAATTTAAACAAGTGTACACAACTGATCGTAAGATGTGAAAAAGATTAAAAAAGCATATACGTATACTATATGTGAGATATGACGCGGGATAGCAATAGGTAAATAACGAAAGTTTTCACCTTTTTTCTCTCTATAATTTATAAGGTATAATTATTATATAATACTATTATCTTTATTAATATATATACGCACACAATGTGTTCAAAGATTAAGGTAAAGCGAAATATTTCAATTGGATGACCTAATAAAATGAACTTTTGTGTGAACATAGGAAGTATTAAAAAACATACTCGTATATCATGCAATTTTCAATCTTCTAAACTTTTTGGCGCGTGCATGCAATACAACGTGTATTTTTTTTTAATGATGACATTAAACTTTTGTAGCACCATGATTAGATAGGCCGATTTTTTTAAAAGTAATTTTGACCCTCAAACTATGATCCTAAATTTAAAAATGATCAAATCACAGCGCTATTTAAAATTTGAAAATAATTTTATTTTTCGATTAAAAAAAAAACTCAACCCTTATGTTTGCCATTATCTATGGACAATAGAAGTTTTATTTTAAATGATTTTGATTCATTTGGGTACTTAAAAATATTAAATAGTAAATTCTCACGGAATATCCAGTATGTATTGCGCTAAAGCCATTGAAGATGATTATGGAAAATTATTCATAAGCCCTGATTATAACATTTGTTAATTGTATTAAATATATTATGTAAAAGTACAAAAGTACAAAACCTCCTACTAACTAACGAGTAGGTATTAAATCAACTACAACATGTTGTTATATTAAAATGATTATTTTTCATAAATATGATAAAAATAATTGTATAGTAATATGATATTAACGATTTATTTATTACTATTACAATATTTTTTCTCAAATAATGCGATCATTTCGTAGTTCACGCGTTGTCAGGGCGTTTCAGAGGTGTCGTTTATATTCGTCAATTTTTTCCTGGTTTCCATTCAAATCCAGGGCCTAAATGGGTCAGGGATTGCAAATTATAGTTGATAAATAGATACGAGACTAATAAATAAAAACTTGAAGTTACCAATTTAAAAATTCAACTATCTGTACAACAAATAAAAAATAGAAAAAATAGGACAAAAATACTACAATAATTTGCAAAAACGTATTGACGATCATCTCGTAACAACGACAAACTTTTAACAATGGCTTAAAATTAAATAAGTTACAAATATTATATAGTTTTCAGATTTTTACATTTTATTCTTTGTCGCTATTCACTCGTATGGATCCTATTGATAGGAAAATATGAATAATTCTAATAATTATTTAGTGAAACCATGGATATTATCGTACTTAAAATAATATTATATTTAATTTTTATTAAGTGATTGTTGAATAATAGGCTATAGCTCGATAATATTTTAAGAATTTGAAACATTGTTTAATACCTACTGTAGGTCATGAAAATCTAGGTAAAAAAATAAAATATTTCACGAGTATTAATAACACAAATATTTATTATGTTCACAATACAATGGCTTTGTTTTCCCCTCTTAAATTGTGAAATCTTATACCTACTACGTTTACTTGGCTAAAATATATTAAAATGGGGGTTATAGATCCTCGGTTGTATGTATATTTTAACTATTTATAAAGGGAACACAAGATAAATGAATATATGCTTATTTATGAATTTAAAATAGTTTTAAGCTCATTGTGGTAAAAATAGTAAAGGATGTATAAATTAAAAATTAATTTGTGTCTACGTTTAAAACGATAGATGAAAAAAAATAAACGGGGTATTAGAATTACCTCCCACATCCTTCCAATAATACAAATTATAAATCGATATGTAAGAAATATAAAACAAAGTAAATAAAAATATTTGATGTCTAGTGGTTAATAGATATCATATAACATCGAATTACAGTAATGTTTAACATAATAAGTTACGTTTATGCACTTGAAAAATCATTTATAAACACTGACATTTTGCTAACGACATAAAACGATGGATAGGTACATACGAAACATTTAGTGGACACTGTCTATTTAAAGAGATCCGACCGGAAAAATGAAAGAAATTTTTATTACAAAAAGACGCCAATTTGAAAACGTATAAAAAAATATTGAACATCGACGTACGTACGTACACACAGTACGTGTGGGTAGCTATGAATTTACATTACCAACAATCAATTTTTTATTAAACCTATCGGAGTCAATTTGAGTATAAAAGTCAATTACCTGGTGTAGGAAGAAATTCGAATGAACAATATTTTAAAATTGGAAGGCAATAAGAGATAGTTTAAAAAATATATAAGTTACCCAAGGGTCAAATCAGGGGAAATTATATTGTGTGAGAGCGGTATATCTCACGATGTTTAATATTTTAAAATTATTAGTAGGGTTTAAAATCTCGTTGGAATCGATTAACACTGAGACATTTTTCTATACGGAATCATATCCAAGTTTCATTCTTAGGCAAATCAATCACACTGAAAATATTAAAATTTATTTTATTTTCATATTCATATGACTTGTGTGCACATCTTACACACACATAGTGTATGTGACATATGTAATATGTGATGTGACGAATTATAGATACGTGTATTAATTAAAAATAATTAAAAATTTACAAAAATGATACATTTTTATGGTTTTTGAATTTAAAAAAGGCAACATGATATGTTACTACTTACAGGGTTTTTTCGATTTAAATATGATCCGAACGACTCAAGCCCTACAACTTTACCTTATACATACGGTTTTCAATGTTTTGAATATAAAATGAAAATCAAGTGCTTCAATTTCAAATTACACTATCATCAATATAGACATGGTACATCCGATATACCTCAACACGTTTAGTGTTAACCATTTTATTTAAACTTATACCGACCTATATTTAAAAAAAGTCGTCATTTAAATTCGTGCTTATATAGACAAGTCAAACAATATATCGAAACTCGAGTGATGAAACACAAGCTTTTAATAAAACAACATAAAAATGTTCTCGAAGAATTTGTAATTATTAAGTTTATTGACGTCTACTTTATGTATGTAGGTACCCGAATAGAAAGCACTTAAAACACTGATAAAAACGTTGATAGTTTATAATTTTTCAGCAATGAAAATTGGCATGCTGAAATGTACCTACTCAATTCTTGTTTAATTTTTTACGTTAAATCATAAATAAACGTACAGCATTAATTTTTGAAAATATCCAACTCCATTAGCTGGTACTTTACAACAACGAATATACTTTTATTATATATAAAAACGATACATTTAATTCAACGAAGAACTATAATCAACTCAACATATTGGACTATTCATCATTTTTATTAGTTTACAATAGGCTGGCGTTTTTTGTTTTCAATTGACTATGTTACAGGTTTTTTTTTCTCGAGTTAAAGTATTACGTTCTGTTGCGTCTTCGAATGAAAACGACAAAACAATCCTTCGACAGAAGTACGTATAAACGATGGACATTTTTTAAATGTAAGACGTAAGTAGTTGTATGATTGATGATTTCGAGTTGATTAAACTCTTTTGAAATTCTATAAATTTGATAAATGTCGAGTATTTTGTGGTTATGATACACAGAGCCCTAAAAAATCGTCTTTTAAAATAAATACATCGTCGTAATATATATGCCAATGTCACGATTTGTTAACAATTCAAATGAAAATACAAATACAATTAGCCCTAATCGAGGGTAATATTTACATAGTAATATATTTTCACAGATAAATTAAGAAGAAAGCTCCAAAAAAAGAAGTCGTAGATATATTTTTTCCATATAAAATCAAAGTTTGTATACTGCAGCAGAGTTAGTGAACTCACTTTACAATTTTGTTGTTCTACATTTCTACGGGGTGACTTTATTTTACGCAAATAAGTGGATATTTTTTTAAAATTTAAATAATCGAGTTTCATTTTTACAGAAAAATAATATACTTAATATGTGAAAAAAAACCCTACGAAAATACTAAATCAAAATATTAAAATTAAACGAACTATTTAACTCGGGGTTTTTCGAATCGAACGATTTGATTGTTGAGAGATTATCGCCAGAATCGCGTTGAAACGACAAAAATCGCTTATAATCAAAAAGGTGAACAATATATACCGTACTTAATACTTATAGATCTTCCACGGGGATGTATTGAAATATAAACCGGAATGGGGGCCCCGCCTGGGGAGATGGATTGCGAAAAAACTGTGCGATATTGCGTGAGTTTGATTCTTCACGAGGAGGGGAGCTGAATGTCCCTCGAATATAGGGGAGAAGGGCTTCCTTCGTCAGCTCTCAACAAAAAGCCCCTTCAAAAAAATTCAATGAAAAATATTCAACCAGTCATGGCGTTCGATTATCGTTTACAATAAAATTCCCAAAAATATTTTCTACTTCCCGTGCTATAATAATTATTGTTCATATTATATATTTTGTTCATAGTCACGCCACTTGATGCACAAGAGCCTAATCGAGAGCACACTACAAACATATTATATACCGAGAGATTTACAACTATAAATATACATGTCCAACTTATATAAATATATATGTAACGGAAGAAGCCATCAAAAATGTTACGTCATTTTTGTTGTGATAAACATTCGAAGGTTTAAGCAACCACCTACTTCCGTCAAAATATTTGCTGATTTTAACCACAGAGGGTCGGGGACTTTGAACACTCCAGTCCACATACCCACGCCCATGACCAGGTAGTTGCGTACCCGAGATTTTAGAACTTTGAATAGTCCAACTCGCTATAGAGGCCGTTCTGAAACAAACGTACTTTCTTACAATTTGTCGGCTATTAAATCTACGATAAAAATTGCCACCCTTAGATAATCTATTTGAATAAGACCTTATATATTCGACTACTTTTAACTTTAAAGTTAAAATTAAAACACACCCATACGGCTATACGGGGTACCCCACCTGCAGAGACCGGCAACCACAGTTACCGGCGCACTCACCGCCGATAACATTAAAGTTTCTTAAAATCATTTTCGACAAATGCGTTTGAGTTGAAACAACGATGTTTAATTTTCAATAACTTTTTTTGAATAACATAATAGGTAATAATTGTAAATTTTTAATTTATACAGGCGGTGTGAAAAATGAGACGCCAATCGAAATTCGTGGCCGTAGACACGTGTCTATATGGTTCCTGTACGTTAATACTCCACAATACTTTGAGAACTACAAAAACGCTCGATTTCCACACGATTTACTTCAGAGTTATGGTATTGATAAAATTAATTTTTCTGATATACAAATGTCAATTTTACAAAACTTACGTTTAATTATTACGATTAAAAATGAATGGAATAATAAATTATTATTGTCGTCGAGATAATGTCATTATTATCTCGTAGGATTTTATATTTGTACCTAAATATACTCTTGAGAAGTAAAAAGAAAAAAAAAATCGTCGATTGCAAAACGTTTCAAAGACGGTCTACGATTTGTATACCGATATTAATTAAAAGCAGGCAGCAGGCGAATTTTAAATATCCACGTTCCAAACGAATTGCGAGACTTCATATCACACAAGCAGATCACGTTGTGTTTATTAATTTTAAATCGATTGTTATTCCTCTAGAGAAATACCTACTTTGAAAATTGCGCATCGAGAAAAGCCAATATTTAATTTTCATCATTAAAAACCGTCTCGTGAGAAAACTGGGGCCACACGTATTATAATAATAATATACGTTGGGCCAGCCGACATCTCGAAGCTGGTCGCGGGTGCGCCCTCGGAACAGCGGGGGTAGGCACACGCGGAAATGGCGCGCGTTTATTATGCGGCGACGCAGTGGCGGAACTACGTATGTACATATTATTGATAAAGGTGCGATTTCACACGGGCCTCGGACGATTTCCAACCGAGAAAATAACAATTTAAAAAAATTAAAACTAAAAACCTCGTAAAAGTTAATTTAAGTCGAAATTTCAATTCGAAACGCGTATTGTAAAATATGTAAACTAAAATTTTCACCGGGCACAGAATTTAAAATGTAATTTATCCGTTTCGATTGAATATTAATATCGTGATTTTACAATTGATGAAAAAAACTCTTCGACATTTATAAAATCCTGTGCAAGCAATAGGGCCTCCGCGAATCTATACAACGATAGTTCCGCCACTGCGACGACGACGACGACGACGTTATCAAAAACGAACAGATCGCTGTACGGGGTCGACTGCGATCGCGCGATTTCGAGGTCATCAGGGAAATATCATTTTATTAACGTTTCCGCGACGCGGTATCGATAGCCGCCGCGCGAGAACGTCGTAGTTTATCGCGCGCCCGACGCGAAAATTCGCGCACGTGTTCTCGCGCCGCAGACGCGAGCGGTCGTTTTATCAGCACTTACCTGCTGCGAAACGGTGTGACGGCGGTGAGCGGCGACGACGACGGCGGCGGCGGCGGCAGCAGCAGCGTGGCGCGAGAACGAATTCTGTACGTGGTCGGGCGCGATGTCGCATCGTCACACGAGACTGGTGTCGGTCGTCGGCCGCTCGCGTTTCGCCGGCACGGCGGCGGCGGCGTGCGTCTGCGAGTCGCGTCCAGAGAGAGAGAGTGAGATGGATAGAGAGGGGGAGGGACCGTCGTCGTGTAGGGACGAGGCGGGAGAGGAACGCTGAAACGTAAACAAAATGGAAAATAATATTTTCAACAGCGCCGGCGTCGGAGTTTAAAGGTTATGTTTCCGAGACGGAATATCGGTCGCCACGTCCGGGACCGGGCTTGGTATTGTTATAGTTTGTCGAGACGACGAGAAACCGGAGAAACCACACATACTCGTCATAACAACAGTTTCCTCCGTCGTCGGCCCGTGCGTGTACGGCGCAGCCGCCCGCCCCGCAGACGAGAGGTCTTTAAAATCGCGGTCTTTACTACCACCCCCCCGGTCCTTTTTCGCCCGGCCGCGCGGCTACACGGTGCCGCCATCTGGCCGGGCGCGCCGCCGACGGCGCGAGACCTTTTCGCGTTCGGTTTTTTTCCCCGCGCGACGACGACGTTTGCCGGTGTTTTGCAGGTTATGTTCGACCGGCGCGGCGCGGCGGTGACGACGGTTCGCCCCGACCGCGCGCGCCTGGCGGAACGATCGCGAACCGCGCGGCGGTAGCAGATCGGCGAGGGATTTCGGCCCGGCCGAATTTCCAAACTCGTCGTCGGTTCGTATCGCGTTTACTTTGTGACTCGAACAAATCAAAACGTCCACTTATTATTCTCGCGCGAAACGCAGGTACAATGTTTTTTACTTTGAGAAAGTCTAATTTATTCACGCCCTCTCCGCCGTCCATTATTATCTCGTTATTCCGTTGCACTTTACGATCGAAATTATTGCGAATTAGAACCGGGACCGTTGCCAGCGTGTTGGTGACTTTTTTTTACGTCGACGCTTTCCCAATTATAATATTTTTCATTTTCATTTATTACACACTAAACTACTATTTTCCGTTTCTTATTTTGGCTTTTTATTTTTTTTCAGACACTGCTTGGCACGTTAAGGTGGTTTTTTGTAACTGGACGACATTTTCAACTATATCTTCCACAGTACTGTTCAGTATTGGGCTCAGAAACCACAAAAACAGCGATTCAACACAATACCTAATTAAAAATTTTAATAGGACCAAATTTTGTATTTTGAAAATATTATATACATCAATGCATTTATTATAATAAGCAATAAAACATATTTTTGGGCGGCAGCCCACAAGGAAAAGTCCTGAATTCCTGATAGCTGAATTGCCTGAAGCCACTAGCGTTTTCTACCCTTCGAAACTTGAACAACTGATTATACATAAAGAGGTGCTGTTGTTTACTTTATTCATTGATGTTCCAGTGTACAATGAAATATAAAGAGTATAATAAATCAAGTTAATTTCAGTACTTATTCATACTATGTTTTAATACTTATTTTATGATACTTAAGTTTTAGTATGACACTATGGTATCGTTTGTTTAATTTAGGTATGTAACGCAAGCGTTTGGCTTGAAGTGTGCCGAAAAATAAATGGGTCCCTAAATAATAATAACTAAAAGAAAAAGTCAACTCTACAATGGCGCTATAAATTCCCAAAGCGAAATGAAATTTGGAAAATAATAATTGCCTAATTACTTCGTCATCTGTTATGATAAAATAGATGCAGCCGCATTCAAAGTTCAAATAAACAAACAAATTTAAACCTTTTTAATTGTTTCACCGTCTTCTATCTGACAATATAATGGTTGAACCGGAAGTAGGGATAATGAGGTGAAATTTCATAAACTAAAATATTAGACATTGGTATCATGGTGTTATTTATATAATATATGTGATGTAAATGTAATGAAAATAAAGACGAATAAAACTGATTTTTAAAATTGTTGAATTGATTTTCAACAAAGTTTTAGTATATAGATAGTTAATATTTTTATAACCACGGTTATCTATACCTTGGTAATAACTAATAGGTATTTCATGAGTTTATGTAAACTATATTATGAAATACATTAGTACATTTATAATTGTGATTTTATGTATATTACCCAAAATATCTTTGCAACAAGTAAGTTTATCCAAACTAATGACCGACAATCCCTTCGAAATACTAAAAAGGAAATGGTTTCGGGACGGCGACGGGACCTTCACTTCGCATAACCTTATAATTCAATAGCCTGCTAGAAACGAACGGCTTCTTTCAAGTTTTTTAAAGCTAATTTATTTCAATTTATACTTATTATACTGATTTTCTTTTATTGATCAAATCACTCAAATAAAGAATTATAAATGTTTTTGAAAACAAACTAGTTACACTAACTAGTTAATAAATATGAAAATTGAAGTTGGCAAACTATTTGATTGTTAATTGAGAACAATGTGGAGGTGTTAGGACTAATTATTTCATTAACATCCTACTAATTGGAATTATTTTTTATTTCATTAAAAAAAAACAAGAAAAATTAACCATGTGATGATAATATTTTAGTATTTAAGTATCATTTAGAATAATAATGGGGATGAGATTTTAAATAAATAATAATAATTTGATTTTTAATCAATGTCAATGAATAGGTATAAGTAGTTTGATATGTGAAATAATGCATTTCCTTAGATGTTCCATTATAAAACGAACAATTTTTTTTCCAGATGGTTCTCACTCATTATGAAAATGTCATCGATTTGGTTCGTAAAGTACCCAGTGTATGTGTACACAGTTAAAACCTGTTTTGTTCGTCGCAAAAATCCGCCAACACACTACAGACTGGTATTTATGAATTATATTTTTGTATTTAAATCCTCAGATTTAAAACGGACTTTGTATTTTATTAGCTACAAGAAGATCAACCAGAAAAAATATGCAAATACTTACAAATTTTATTCTTATAGGCAATTGTTTTATACCCAATTTCTATAAATATCTTAATCTTAAACTGATTAGTGATTTAGGTACATAATATATCAAAAGATAAAAAAAATTCACACCATATTATAAGTTAATCTGCAGTAGTTAATCAACTGAGATATGTTGATATACTTCAGGCCAAATGCAAGACTGGAATTATGTTTAGGAGAAGGAGTAGGGTTTTAACGAACAGTACATAATTGAACATTTTTATATAAATATGATTTATTACTCCGATAAATATTTTTAACAAAATCGTTTAAATAGTTATCAAATCGAATCAGTTCATCTGTCTGATACAATAATGGGTCTTAAATGTTTTAAAGATTGTGAAGTCTTCTGTATATTACAGTTCCAGAATAAATTATGTGAAAACATTTCCTGGGATCTGACCTTTTGGTTTCCCATTGGATACGACCTTGAACACATCCATTAGAATCAATAATTAAGATTTCATTTGAAAACGAATGTGCTTTTTGCTTCTTTGAATTTATCATTGGAAGTTTTTATTTTTTTTTTTATCAGAATGCGTAAAAAAAAAGTCATTATAAACTGGTACTTTTCTGTACTCTGTCATATATTTATTTCAGACAACAGTCACATCTCGATTGCCCTGCCAAGAATGGCAAGAGTGAAATACCTTGGTCATCACTGTTAGATATATAATATTATTACACCACGGTTAGGTATACATTCCTTGTTTTTTTTTTTGTTTTTTTATAAAATCGGCCTGTTAAAGCAGCCCATACGAAACGAGATAATAATTTATATGTCTGGCTCTGTTTGCAGGACCGTATCAAGGTCAGTACATCTGTTGAAAAAATATTGCACGTAATATAATGCATATAATCTCGTTTTTCGTGGGTTGTTTTTTATCTGTGAATTTATACATTTTCTGATAAAATTGTAGCACATGATATCGAAAACGTGAGTGTTAAAGTTATATTTTACTACGTAAAATCAAACATAATTTCAAATTATACAGGTGTGCATACACTAGAGTCTTGAATTATTATTGATTATGTTTTTATATATTTGATACGCTTATTTATTTATCATATATGTATTTTTCCATGTAGTATACAACAGTTTGGCAGTCTCGGATGACCACATATTGCTTCGTTGATTATAAAAACAACGTCAGATAGAAACATAAAACGTAGGCGTGTACGTGGTAATTGTTTACCTTAAAGTTGAGTAGAAACCATTTTGCGAGCATTAAAATTCCTATAAATGACAAATAACTGTTGTAAACTGTACGCCTGCGCGTATATATTATATGATAAACATAATTTGTATTCATAATATATTCACTACGTATAGTGACTTGCGCGACGCGTATCGTGTGCTCGGAATGACGAAGGTACGAGTACACAAACACACTACACCATGCACAATAATCATAATACAATATAGTCGTATACAAAATAAAAGACGAATTATTAATTTACGTGCACGCGCTCGCGTCATTGACATTTGACACAATCACGCGGCACATTCAAACCGTATACGTCACCCCGACATCATGGACCCGAGCTACGCGCGCTATATATAAAAAATTATAATTTTTTTTCCTTTCTGTTTTATCTACAGCAGGCACAGATTTGAGAGTGTATGATACAGATTTAATCTTCAAAAGTTCTCAAAATCAGTAAATTAGAGGATTTTTCTTTCACTGAGCCACCTTGGGTCGTCTCGTGAACGTTCAAACAGACATCACGTGGATTGTACGTCGTTGAAAATAATATTACAAGTGTCGGAGTGTACTTAGTAGAAGTTACAAGTTAGAATTTATTAATTCTTATTTTGGGGGAGGGGGGGGGGAGAATTTTACTCATGATTTACATAAAATTAAATTTAACAAAAAATATCAATTTTTCAACGATATGCATCGAACTTTCGTTCGATTCGTGCTTGCTATTCACCGCGTCAAAAATGATTTATTTAAATGATTTACAGTATTCGATGAGTTTATATTTTTGAAATATTTTGACAATTTGTTAGACATTTAAGAGGAGGAGGGTTAGCACCTACAACCTCCCCACTCGGGCTGGTTTTTCTAACGACGAGAAACGGTTTTGTGTCGACCTCTAGCGGTATGTTTCATAATCGTGTTGACTCGAGTGCGGTGCGACAGATGGTCTTGACTGCAGTGCATAGATAATAATATAACAATATTATTGTTCGTTCGGACATTGAACAAGTGCAACATGCAACAATGAGATAGATTCTTGTCGTACACGCGTCCTCGGGATTCAAATCGCGCAACGAGTGGTAGATATAGTTAAAATAAATAATAACGTTTCGATAATAACAAGAAATATCGTGTATTTATGTATCTATTATACAATAGTATCATTTTTAATGACGATACCGTGACGGCGTGCTCACCTCTTACTCTCTAGAAGGTACCTTTAGTTTCCGAATGTCGGAATATTACAAATAGTAATAATGTCTAAACTATATTATTATTTATTATTATTCAGATTCAGTCATGCTCGAGTCAGATGGGCTGAAACAATTTTGTCAACACGTCCACACGATTTAGGTCAATGGCAGAAGCGCGCGTACCTATTGCAATCTTTATTTTGTCGGTATCGTATCGGTTATTTTACCATATTAGACGAACCGACACAACATCGATCTAAATTGATTATTAATAATTGAATAAAAGGCAAAAGTTTGATGATGGTAAACGTTTTGAGTTTTTTTTTTTCTAAATTAAAATCGAATTAATATGATTAACATTTTAAATTTAGTATTTATTAGCTCACAAGAGTTTCAGGTAATATTGGCTCGTATACTGATATTCCATACTACGGATCAATAAAGTTTTCAAAATTATAATGCCACTCGTCATATATTTGTATTGTGAGTTATGTGATTGCGTAAAATATTCTTTACATATATCGATGTAAATCTGTTTATTATAATAGGGCGTTGTTTACTTTTAACCAGCCGTGTGCACACACGTGGTATAATGTTTTGTCAGTCGCGAAACTATGCATTGTCCACTAGCAAGATCTAATGAAGTTATTTTAAGGCGTGTTATTTGCATAGATTTCAATATTAATTGATAATTCTCAAAGTGATTATTCAACATCAATATAAATATACATATATAAAAAAAAACAACATACTCGTAATAACAGTTTTCTTTTATCCCAATGCTATAATACAATAAAATTGTTTTTATATTTATCGAGTTTTCATATTTTTACCTATTGATAATATTTTTAAATTAATGTAGTAGGTGTAGGTAGGTACCTACCAAAAACTGTAAAAGTAAACCTAATAACTTAGTGATGCATCTTGTATATATTTTTTAAAACGATCTTACTTTTGAAAACTATTATTGTTACCAAGTATTATTGAATAATACTTAAATAAAAACAAGAATGCTACGGGAAATATTGTTGTTAATTTATTGACAATAAATTGTCAAAACAATACATTCTCGGTTTTCTAAGAATCTAAACAATTGAGATGAATGTAAAGTAATATAACGAAAAAAACATCGAATTTAGATTTTATTTGTCATGGAATATAATATATTATATCAATAACTTATTAGTTTCGATGTTATTGTACAAAGCTAAATATTTCATTTTATTTACGAAACGTTAAGTACAATATTGAGATTAAATTTTCAATTAATAAATAATAGATTGCACATTATGTTAATACTAAGTAATACCGAATAGTTTAATTTAACAATTTCCCTTATTTTTTGAGATATTTGTATAATGTATTAAAATATACGATAGTTATTAAACATTTAAACAAATATAAAACAACTATATCAAATAAATAAATAAATAAATAAATAAAATTATTATTTTAAAAGAAAAATTAGGTTTAGGAATACATAGGTACTAATTATATTTATTTAAATATTTTATTATATGGTATTTTGTAGAAAAACTGACGTGTGACCGATTGAAATGCCATCCCTAAAGCAGATTCAAATGAAGGCTGAACTTCCTTCAAAATATCTCTCCAATTTTGGTTCATAAACATGTTCATATTGTTTCCTAAACATAGTAATTTCAAAATCAAATGCAAATAAAATAAAAACTAATTATGTATTACTAACCTAATAATTTATCCCCATTAAAGAGATTATCCAACTGAATATAAAGCCTTGAAGTACTAAACTTCAAATCTAGTGATTCTAATTCCATGTATTCTTCACCTCTTCTTGTAATCGGCTTACCGATAATATTAATTGATACTTTTAATCCAGCTAAGATGTTAAGTTAGTTATTAAATAAATTTATTTGGTTTAAAAGTAAAATGTCAAAATAAAAATATAAGAATGAGCATACCTAGGGTCAAATTGCTTTTCCCTTCGCCTTTAATCGGCAAAATGATAACTTTCCCCTGTATATTGTACATTCCTTCGAGTACAAGTGGTTCGTCAAAATCGGCTTTGAGATTAAATGTATAGTTATTTATATTTGATCTGTCCAAAGTCCATAACACATAATAAATTTGTATTTTAGGTTATAGGTTAGGTTAGGCTATATTATATAGTTGTGATTCAATTGTAAAGGATAAGGATAAAAAATATTTATTTTATAAGAACTTGTTACTTACTTCATCGATGTTACCTTAATAGACCCAATATTATGTATGTAAAGATCTTTGAAGTTAAGTTTGATATTTAAAGGTCCATTTGATGAACCCGGGTTTATATCCAGATATGGTATAATCAAAGGATCAATTGGTATTAATCCTAAACTAGGTATTCCTAGGAAGGAAAAACAAATTTTTTTTTAGTTTTCATTCTTTATTTGTATATGTGTTAATAATATAATTGAATATTATTTTGGTTGTTAATTAGTTTAATTAATATTATCCAGATTAGGTTTGTTTAATATTATACCAATATGCAATGTTTACATTTATTATTCATACATAAAATAACATTTTATTTTTTAAAACTATAATTGGAAAGAAGTTGGTAGTATAAACGTACAGTAAGTTTATTTTATCAATTTAAGTATGAATTTCAAGTTAATTTTTTTCATTGTGATATGTTTTATTATTTGACTAAGTTGGTATAAGGAAAGTATTGTAAACAATTTGGATTAAAACGTCTTTAAAAAAAAAAAACGATATTAACCATTGATTTAGTTACATATACTGGTATTTTAAATTATAAATTTATTGTGTAAAGTAGAAGAAGAATGTAATTTTGAATTTAACTTTTTATTACACAAGCTTTCAAAAATAGGTAATTACTTAGGTATATCATTTTTTTAACCACAATTGTGGTTATTTGCCGGGGAAAAAGTTAATAATTTTGCTAAAACGTCACTCAGAGTTGGCCATGTTGTTTTTTAAATTTCATGACAACTCAATTGTTTTTCAGCAGAATTCAAGTTTTCACATGAGATTTTTATGCTGGTTATTAGCAGTTACGACATGATTTTCGCCGGTGATTTTTATTCATGGTCAAGTTCAAACACAAACATCTTGGTAATTTATTGTCATGTGAATTTTAACCCGCAAACGGCCAGTTGCATTTGGTGACGGAAGAGTGAGAAGGAAGACCGCGCGATTGGTAGTAATGTTATTCCATCCACATTACGTCAACGGACACCATGCTAATATCATCACGTACTTATCTCAGGTCTTCCGGTATTCAAGGCTATGAAAAATGTCATACCGATTGCGATCTCCACGGCAGGAAGTCTGGGTTCAAGGGCTCGAAAAACTTAACGTGGATGGTAATCTTGATATTTTTAAATTTTGAATTTGTAAACAAACATGTATTCACTAATTGAATGATAATTTAACCAACTATAACCGGAATCTTAAATCTTAAAATCTAGAATATAACTGCACTTGTCGGTTTACCTTCAAACAAACCTACGTTGAAAATTATGAATTGAGCGTCATCCAATTTCATGACTTTGAAATAACTATTGTTGACGTAAGTTATTGAAAAATTCTGTGCAATATTAAAATGCTAAGCGAATTCTATATTGCAAGGTAAATTTTTTAAGGACATAGGAGAAAGAATACAGTAAAAACGTTTGTTCTGATATTTTTAACGTTGATTATTTGATAAAAATATAATAAAAAGTTGAGCCTAGGTTAGTAGTATTATACTCGTGTGTTTATCAATTAGGTACCGTAATGTCCTTATATTAGTAAAGCAAGTCGAAAACGAATTAATTATATTAATAAAATCACTGAAAGCATACATAAATATTAACGCTGTTGGGTACTAAAAAAAGAAAAGAAAAAAAGCCATAATTTATTTATTATTTTGCTCGTATATTGTTTTCTGGAAATTTTTTTATTGGTTTAATATTTTACAAAAAAATTATCTAAATTATAAAGACATTTTCAAGATGTTTTTAAGCACTATCATATCATAAATTGTACTTTCTTGCTTGAAAATGGTACGCTTTTATTGTTTTAATTCGACTTATATTGATCATGAAAGATTTAACTGTTTCAATAAATTAAAAGTATGTACATTAACTAGTGTGGTAATATGCAAATATATTTTAATATTGATTTGTTGAAAATTTATAAAATTGTCATACCTACTGGTTAATTGGTATTATAGTTTAAGTATAACATTCTTGGAGATTTTATTGATCATCATTTATAACGTTTTTCAATTATAGAACTGAAATAAATTATTCTTTCAAAAACGAGAACACTTTCAAAAGGAAAATTTAAAAAAGAGAGGGAGAGAGAGTAATTGCTTTACGGTAAATTTCTTTACTAAAAAGTAATGCATATATAATGAATCGTCAGATTAATAAAATACGATTGTCAATCAAAAAATTATAGTTAATTTTATATTTTTTCAATATGGTATGTTTATACATTTTCTTAAAATCTGAATTAAAAAAGAGTCAAGCGAATTACTATGTATATGATTCACTCACCTTTAACTAACTGGGGTATTGCTGACTGCAGTGTTTGTTGTAGGCATGTGTTGATTTCAGGATCATCTTTCTTGCACGTCACAAATCCTTTCGCTGAGATATATGTATAAAAATCAACAAATTTTTGATTATTAAAAATAGGTCATCGAATAAGTATGGGTATAAAAAAAAAAACGAAATGTCTTACGTAGTTTAACAACGGATGCGGTTCTGGTCGTTTTGAGAACACATACGAAACAATAAAAAGCAACTATTATAGCGTTACGTCCGAAAGCAATCATTTTTCGTGTTATATTACAGGAGGACTTGTTCACTCGAAAAATCGATTGACGATAATCTTCGATTTACTAATACCCAAGTCTCGATTGCAGTTGAATTTATACTTTCATTTTGTCATATAGGACCAATAACATATGTTCGCCAATATTGATGGACATCTTGACCTTATGTTTCATTGTCATAGGTTTCTTTTTAGTCCAGCGTCGGTAATGATGATTATTATTTCAGTTCGACTGGGTGACTTCTGAAATTGGACAACTAAAATTAATGTTCAGGAAGACGAAAATTTAACTATTAATTATCCAATTATATTACCGACGTTTGTTTGAAAATATTCGTGTATCAGTCATAATAACAACTCATATCCCGCGACGATCGAAAACGTTTCATTTGAATAGTAAATGTTCGTAGTTTCGGGTGAATTTTCAAAAATACACAGTTTACTCTGCGATTTGCGTTAAACACATATATTAAAATAATGTTTTGACTTTGATGATTTAGAATAGTGTCTAGCCGAAATAACTCTGTACTAGTAAATATCGAGTACTTAACGCGAGAGATAAAATAACTTCCTCGTTGTTGATTTGTGTACACACGATAATCATTATGTTTTTCTATTCGTACTTTAAAAAAATATTTAAGTGAATCGATTATAATATTTTGTTTATTTATTGTTCATTTTTAATTTTCGTCAAGTTCTAAATAACCCATATGGCGTATAGATTGAGTATTCTGTTATAACTATTCTAGTACAATTTTATTTTGGATGTGATCTGTAATATATAATTATAACTTGATCGTTCAAATAAATAAATAAATAATACTTATTATAAATATTATAAGAAAACGCCGTATAGAAATTTAAAGAATTAAACGAATGTAAAAAATGCCATAGTCAATTATATCTGTAAGTAAGTATATTTTAGCATCTATTGGTTAATTTTTATTTCTAATCACCGAGGCTATTAAAATATGATTATAAAGCTCGACTACGACTCATTTCTCACAGTTTTATGTTCAACAGGAAGTGCCGTGGTCAAGATTGTAATAAATTATTATCGAATGATTAAACAAAATATTTTACCTGAACGTCAGACACGAATTATTACCTTTTTGATTTTCCATACATTTTACGACCTATTAAAATTGTATATAATATTATATATTCGTTTGTTATTATTTGTTCTGATGAATGACAGTTATAATAATTACATAATACTCGCGATTTTAATATAATATGCTATACTTTTAGTACTGCAATAAACCTTATAGATCGTGGGAAAGTAGTGAATTATCACCACTATGAATGTTTATAAGTACTTTAATTTAATAATATAATGTAATACACTTGTATTTATACACACAACACACACGTATAGTATAACATGGGCGTAACTTAAATATTTTCTGGGGGGGGGGGGGGCAAACTCTGTTTCATACGTAAAATATAATAAAACATCCCATCGACTTAAAATAGTATATAACAGTTTGTAAGATATATTTTGTTGATTTATTTGCCTTTGCGCGTGCGTGTATCGTAGTTTTGTTTTATCGAGCTTAATCATCGAGACCAGTTTGTTTCAAGAGCTTTAAACGTCTAAATTAAATTTTCATTATGAATCGAATTATGATAGACGCCGCAGTTGTATATATGTAGTTGCAAATACCATTATTTCCACGTTAGAAGTCCAGTGATAGAAATTAATTGCTTCTCATAGCTTTTTCTAGTTTGTCGTTTTACTATGTTAAGATTGCGCAATTTTTCCAGCCGAGTTCGCCGGTTGGCAAACGTAATCCGCTCGGAAAGATAATTTTTCAAACTTTATTATCTTGGTACGTACATTTTTTACGCAAACAAGTCGCCTCGTCAAAACAATACAGCTCTTACTGTCACCGAATATAATACGCTATAACGGTCTAATATTATTAAATCGTTGATAAAACAATTAAGTTTTTTTTAATTAAAAAATAATCGACATTAGACATGCGTGTAGTCGATATTTTGTATACTTAATTGCAGTTTTGATACCATGTAAGCTATAACTATAGAAAGTGGATTTAAATGTCAATTTAATTTTTTTTTAGGAACCCCAAAACAATGATTTTCAAGCACTAAATTCGTTTCAAATATCATACAATAAAAATATTTTAATCTTTAATTTTTATGTTTTAAAATCCCAGCTTTAGTTATAGTATTATATTTTTTCGAATAAAATCGAACTACTTTCGCAAAAAAACAATTAATTGCCTTTTAGTATTTGAGATAATATTAATTTGTTTTTTAGCTTACAAAAAAATTAAAATAACATCTGGGAAAAATTATTCTCTTAAGTTTTCATCAGAGTTTTTGTTCAGTCAGGTACTGTTCGTCAATAAAGAAATAGGTAATAATTATGACATCAATAGTTATAAGTTATAATCTTTTAATGTAACATAGTTATTTCAATAGGTATGTGATAGTTTAATAACATACTCTAGTAACTATTAAATATTTAGTACTTGTATTTATCCACAAAATTTATTTGTACGATATTTGGTTCGACGCTTTATTCATTTGAAAATCGAAAACGAGGAAGTCAAGTACCTTCTATTTAATGATTTGATTCGTTTACAATGATTTTCACTGTGGGTATAGTGTCCTTCTTTTACAATCGTAGCTATTGTGTAAGTTTGATTTATCACCTGTCTGTTTGTTGTGATTTAATGTCGTCATTAAAACTCATTTAGCAATCAAATATTTTTGTTGTAATATTATTATCTTAAAATCTACGTATATATTTTTTCATCTAACGTTTCAAATTATTATACTTACTATTTTCCCTTAACTAAATAGCTGAGGAATGTATGTAAAATAAAATAATGTTATAAAATTAAAGCAAATGTGTCGTGGATCTCAGTCGGTTGAAATCTAAAATCAGTAGGTATTGCAGCGCATAATAATAGAACTCATAACACATAAGACATTAAATTATATGGAAGATAAATCCGGACAAATAGTGTCATTGAAAAACCGCGTTGAATTAAATGTAATAACTCGTAAGTGTGGTATTTAAAAAATGGCTTAAGTAGATTTAAATAAAATCATATTTTATACCGATCATCAACCTATTTTTGAATATATTCATTACTGTTTTTAGGTCTTGAAGGATTCCAATTTCCAAATCAATTGAAAAAAATAAATATTTCATTTCTGTCAATGTGATGGTTATTAAAAGTCGCAATAGAAAATCAACAATTGCTTTTATTTCAAAAACACATCCAATATCGTTGGTGGTATTTAGTATTTTAAATTTAAATATCATCCATCAGCAGCGCGTGTAAAATCGTCGGTAAGTGAATGATAGAATTTCTGAGAAATTTCTGTATTTGTGATAATTTAACATCATGTTATTGCCCATAAAAAAAAATGTGTTTTTATTACTTATGGACTACTGACTAATTAATAACTTTATTATAAAAATAATGACATTTTCAGTGAATCTTTGTAACAAAGTAATTATAGAACCATCTTACTTTTGCATTTAAAATGATCAATGATATTGTTTGTTTTAACTAACTTTTAATGTTTTCTTCAAACTACGCAAATAATTATAGTGTCTTGTTGAAAAATACGAATTGTTTTGTTGTAGGATTTCTTTTTAAAACAACGGCGTGATAATGTATACCTATCTATTATCGATTTATAATGAAAACATATTTAACGTATTTAGTGAAAACAGCTAAACTATTCAAAGATTTTTGCTAAAAGTCATATATAAGAGATATATATTATTTGTGTCCTTTTATCGAGTTCTTTTTATTGATATTATACTTTTATACTCAAATTTAGATAATACGAATGAACGTATGATGTAAAAACACAAATACACCACCTCTCTTTAAAACTCGAACACCGATAAAACGCAAATCTAGAAATCGCAATAATAGTGTTCTTTCATTTCCATTATTCATACTATAACTAATTTAAAAATTGAAAATCTTAATTCATTACTTATACGTGTCACGCGTATGTAAGACAAAGAAGATAAATGCGATATGTGGACATTTCGTCATCTTAACTATTGGACAATAGTATAAAATGCTTTACAATTCCGAGTATATTTAGATTGCAAAGAACTCTGAGAGAGCTATTAAAAATGTAATGAGTATTTATATTTCTTTTCTAGGTTCGCTACCAAAACACCGGAAGATTATGGTATATTTGTTACCCAGGGCCTAGAGAAATATGAGAACGTCGGTAGGAATCTATTCTATAATACAAATAAAATAAAAAATACGCGTTATATATAAAAAAAAGTGTAGGTTTGTATTATAATTATATAGTAACAGCAGGTACAAAATATGTAAAGTAAAATAAATTAAATTATTTGTAATTTAATTACACAAAAATTTGATTGAAAGGTACTCGGTTGAAAAATTGTTGCGCAACTCCGCCGAATGCGGCAGCTAAAGCATTTTCAAAACTAGTTTGCAATTCACCTAAGATTTCACTCCAATTTTCATTCAGGAACGTATTCATATTGTTTCCTGTAACAAAAAGTATAACGTGTTCATATTTCTCTATTTATAGAACTAATGGACCTAATACATAATATCAATAATTAACAAATATCATATAGAGATAAGTATTCTGTTATTGATTTGTATAACGTATTGGAATTTTTTTTCATTGCGTATAGATTATCTAAAAATCATATTAAATATATCAACTAACCAAGTGCTTTGTCTCCTTTGAACAGGTTTTCCAATTTCAAATGCATCTTGGTTGTGGTAAACTTCAATATGATTTCACTGATGTCCAAGTAGGTGACTCCATTTTTCACCACCGGCTTCAAGTATAGGTTTATTTTAGCAATAAGATTGTCTGTAAAATATTTCGAAGTTAGCGATCATTTCAAGAACTAAAACATGTTTACTAACCAAGTATGATTTTGCTGCTTCCATCTCCGGTGATCGGTAAGATAATAACTTTGCCCTTAATGTCATAATGTCCATCGAGTGTAATGGGTTTTTCAAAATCAACTTCTAGCGTAATATTATTATTATCCAGATCAGCGCTATAAAAACACAAAAACCATGCATTGATGAATTCTGTAGAAGTATGCGAACGACATGTGTACTCACTACATGTTCTTAATTTTCGCGGAACCAATATTTGATATGTCTAAATCCCTAAAGTTGAGCTTGATGCTGACAGGTCCGGTACCTTGGTCTATTCCCAATGCCGTAATCCTCAGTGGATCAATTGGGAGCAATCCAAGACTCGGAACACCTGCAATACACGCACACCATAAATAAGTATAAGGATTTAAATATAAATAAACTTGTAGGATTAAAGGAAGACCTCGAAACATACCTTTGGCTAAATGTGGGATACCAGCTTGCAGAGAACTCTTTATACATTCGCCCAATTTTGGATCGTTTCTTTTACACTGTATAAAACCTTTCGCTAAAACAGAAATAAAAAAAAAATAAAATAAATATTAAACAAATATAAACATTTATTCACGTTCTATTATATAATCACAATATTATAGTATAATATTATCGTTATACTACTCGTAATCACTAATCAGTCACGCGCAATGAGATATAAAATACAATTATTTTTCGTAAATTTACAAACTTAAATCGTTTTTCATGTGATATTTCGATCGAATCACTTTTAAACTATTTAGCTATAAAAACTTTGACCCGAGAACCTTGAAGTGATGTTCTACAATTAAAGGGGCTGTACGTCACATATAAATGTGTGTCAAGACTCAAGAGTAGGTATAGGTAATATATATATATATATATATTAGTGGCCTTGCAATGAAATTTCAATTTACGAAAAAAAAATACATATTTTTTGAATTTGTTAATACATAAGCTATATATAATTCTCTGTGATATTAAATTCATATTAATAATATGTAATTTCACGAGATCACAAGCTTGATAATTTATTATAATATAAAAAAATTATTTTTTAATCACTATTATTACCGACGTTCTATACAAATACGATATCTACATTTAAAACGTAGGTAACGATTTTTGTTTGTTATTAAGTCAACATAATAATAATTTATACGATGTTGATTTGGTTCGGGAATCGGTCGTTTGTTCGTAATCACATGTGATGCCGATTGTTATATTTAAAGTTTTTAAACATTTCCAATATAATACATCGCGTTTAAATATATTTATACGTATATATACATATATTATATAACCGTGTTACATGGTTTTGTTCGTTTTAAATCGTGAAAACGGATTTTTAACGCAGGTACGTATAATAATTTTGAGCAAAATAGTTGAAGTTATAATTTTCATCTGGCCTTGAACAACTACGTATATGCCAAATGTAGAGTGGTCTTGGAAAGTCAGTTTACATCGATATCATATGAAACATATCTAAAATGGTCAGGGCACTGCAGAAAACTTGAAATCTAACTCGACGAAATCGGATTTGTTGTCGGTTTTATTGTAAATTATAATACACAACGGTTGTACTATATTTGTAATACAATAAACGAGGATTATTCCTCGACAAATTCAAGTATATCGTGTGTAGCACAGAGTTACTACACTCACGTCGAACGCTAGAAAAACGAGCGTATTTATACACGCGTGTGTATAAAATTGATAAATATTATTATGATGGCCAAAATGACCGACGATGAACGTTAACGAAACCCGGCGAAAAAGGCAGTACAATAAATATCACGCGTTTCGTAATAATTGTAATTTTTTTTTTTTTTTGAAAGAACACAATTATTTATTGGTCGTGTTTTTTATGTTTTAAATTACAAGCGTAATAGTTTTAAATTCCAAACCGTTTAGAAACGAATTTCATAATGAGTATAATAATCCATTACTATTTCACACGATATTGGTTCACGAGCTTGTTTGCGTGTTGCAATACGCGTGCATAAAACCCTGTTCGTTTCGATGTCGAAGTGTTGATGATTTCATCTGATGATGATGTTTTAGATTTTATTGCTCAGAAAAGAAAAAAAAAAAAAAATCAAACCATCTCGAAACGCGCGTAGCTTAATATTTAATAATACATAGTTGCTCAATCAAAACGATCCGCTGTATTTGACGGGCACGATATTATTTCTATTAATTATGTGCCCGATCGTTTTCATCCAACACACAAGACAGATAAAATAGATATATTTCGCACCGGTTCATTTTGTTAATCGATTTAAAAAGCGATTTCATGCCAATTTTTTTTTTCTTATCTATCACGAGCGTATGTAAAATAATTTTATTCTATGATTTCACTTACGCTTATTATTATTTCACTTACACTTACGTTATTTTTATAATATCCGAATCGGGAATAAATATATATTTTTTCAGCGTTTTTAAATTTAACAAATCATTTTATCTATCAATATTTATTTGTTTACAAAAAAAATTTTAAAAAAATTTAAAAGAATTTTGTTTTTTAAACTTAAATTGAAATCATTTCATTTTATTTCGAGTAAAGTTTAAACTGTAAAAAATTTTAAGCTTTGTCGATTAGACTTAAATTTATTTTGGAACATTAACTATTCGATTCGATCGGGGCAATGAAATATTATAAATAAAATATAATTTTTAATCGTTTCTTTATCAATATATGATTCGAAAAACATCACGTTTCGCTTGTTATTAAGGCCAAACGTATATATTTCATTTTTAGGGTACATAGTTCTGTGCCACACTAAATGAGTTCGTATATTTCGTTCACAAGCTTTGTATTATGTTTAAAACTTGACTGTAAATATAATAATTATATGCACATACATACACGAACATGGAAACTGGAACTATGTATGTAATTACCTTAGTAAAAATCTCGGTTTAATTGTATTCTGAGATTTTTTTCTAAATCGTATAAATATAATTGAAACGAACGGTATTTGCTATATTGAAATGCAATTATTGTTTTTTTTTTTGTTTAAAACTATTAAAATGAGAAATTTATAGTGATATATTATATTTTGAAATGAAATTATCACACAACTATTTTAGATATTTAAATCGAATAAAACGACAGTAAAATAAATAATTTAAAGAACGTTTTCAATTGCTCTCGAGGGTATTTCGCAGTAGTTAAAATTTAATTAAAAACCCGATACTCACGCAATTTGACAGTGGCAGGTGCAGCTGAAACGATCCCAATGACGCACACAAGACAGCTAGCAATTTTCAAAGTATTGGCCATCATATTGTGCGTGTTTGTTCGGCGAAGTCAAAGAAAATTTCTCGGCGCTCAACGGAGGGCTATGGTTGACACGGGTGCCGGTTAGACATTGACCTGTGGCGTGTGGAACGTCTGTTTTATTGGATTCACAAAGGCATCGTTCCCTCTCCACTTTAGCCACTGTCCTCCACATTACTACCACTCATCTACGGAGCTATCGGAGCATTAGACGCTACCGGAAGGTAGTTCGCGTATGAACGAGTTTTTTTAGCCTTGTATCGCGTACTGTATTATAATTATTATTATCATAATTTGTTGCCGAAAAATAAAATGTAAAAAAAAAAAACGATTCCCCGGGTTTGCAATAATTTCATAATTTATTATATATGTGACATTAAGGATAATTTCATTGATTGTTTCGGACTTTCTATCGAGTATAATCTTAATCGTTACCGATTGTGAACGTGACACCCGGGTCAAGGTATGCGATCTTATAATTTTATCCATTCATCGATATTTTCTCTAGAGAACGTTGGTCGAACATCAGTAAACACTGTGCTGTTTAGTAAAGAAGAAAATAAAATCCAATAAACGACCAATGCTCGTTCCCGAACGAATTCTCCGCAGCTATTTTTCGAACAGTACACTTATTCATACGACGTTGTACAAAATACGAATCACATGGGAAACAAACACTAAGATAATCGATGTTGAACAGGACATTATTTTTCATTTTCAATAATCATTGAAAATTAAATTTACGTCTACTTTTTAAATCAGTGAGTATTATTATTATGATATTTAATTGTGTTATATACATTTTAGTGTCGTGGGTATTATAACATTTATATAATACAAACATAGTTTAGAATTGACAAACTTTATGATCGGAGTTGACTTACGAGTATATAATTACTTAAAATAAATAACTTAAAAAATAAACTTTTTTTTCAATATTGGAAACTTACACCACATACCTACCGTATGTACATTTTAAATTCGTACGCAACGAAAAATGTTTCAAATCAAACGCAGGCTTATTTTTTTTCAATTTTTTCAATATAAATTAAAATCAAAGAATTGTTTATTCTATCCTTAATTTTGTATTTGAAAAATTGCAACTATATACTTATTATTTAGTTAAATATTAGAGTTTTGATGAACAATAAAATTATAACTTATAAGTATACGTTGTGTAATAAAGGAATAATATGTGATATGAATAATTATGTTATATAAAATATAAATATTTTATTCTAGTTTTTTGTGACTAGCATTTCTTCGGATAAACAGGCTATTCGTGAATTTAAAAAGAAATTTTAATAATATTATATTATAAAAATCTTAAAAGTTTGAAATTTTAACTCGTGTACTTACGTAACAACTACAAAAAATAATATGATTAAATCAAAATTCACTGAAATACCTGATTTTTTCAAAACTAAAGTTTTCAACACTTAAACAATATTACTTTGCGATTTTTAAACAATTTTGTTTTGTAGCAACTTATCTAGAATTTTGTATTACATTTTTAAGCTTAGAGTATTAAAATTGAAAGTTTTAGCTACAAAAAGCTTTCAGATTTTTTCGAGTTTATTTAAAATTTAAACTTCAAACGGATTTATATGAAAGAATATAAAACAAAATAAATAATGTTTAGTAATCAATATTTTATTCATATTTCTATTTATATTATAATATAAATGTTTAATAGCATTTATATAGTTTTAATTGATTTATAAGGACAATATAATTTTTTATATTCTGTAAATTTCATTGATTGTTTATATTAGTATAATTATCTAACCGTCTATGGAATTTCAACAATATAAGGTTATTGTGGTTTTTCCAGTTTTTTTCCATTACTGCGATGACCAGTTTATTCAATACGAATTTAATTACCCGTTGCTTTAACTATATTCAAAAATAAAAATCATCGTTCGAATCAATATTATATTTCATTGTCTAACATTGTCGACAAAAAAATTACGTTTTTGATGACAAATTGACTCGGTATTTCGTCTTTACATTGTAAACGTTTGAACGCAAACAAAGTATTCTTGTGGAATCAGTTTTTTTTTCTTTCTAATAATTACAGAGAAACCAGTCCGGAAAAAATAAAATGCAAATAAGAATATACCAAACGTGCCAATGGGCGATGGTGAGTAGTTGGCACACACGGAGAATGCTAATATCTGTAGACAACATCAACGGCATGTACACGTAATTTACGGAAGTAGAGGGCTTTAGAACAAAAAGAGGAGACCATTTGACTTTCATTACTTTTATACTTTGACGGTTACCACGTTTATTACCACGTAGAGTAACTTATTGTTGAGATAAAAGTTGAAAATTATACTAAATTTATATTAGGTTTGAAGAGAATTTAATTATAATATATTCTGCGTGAAACCAGGAAGCTATTGGTTTTACTACAAATAATTACAAAAAAAAAAAAAAAAATGGGAAGATTAATTGCATACCGGTCTTCGACAAAATCAAATTTTTTAACTCATCGTAAAGTAATAATCTTAGGGACTTTCGCCCAAATACTTATACTATTATTCTCTAGAAATCGTATGGTTTTCGATAAAATATAAAGTTATTTTATAAGTCGATCGATACTTCAACGTAAAAAATATCGGAAATATGTAGGAACAATTTTATTTGATAAACATTTGAATGATTAAATTTCGATAAAATTCTATAAAAACACGAACATTTGTACGTTATTTTGTAGTTCAAAATTCATAAAATGTTTAATCTTATTATAAATGTAATACAAGATTATAAATAAGTTCTTTCTAGTTTATGAAAAAAAGAAAAAAAAAAATTACCCGAAATTCGCAAAATAGTTTTATACGCGTTAGAAAATTAAACCTTGTCGAAATCGGATTTTTCAATAAATTTTGATTCGATTATATTGGTTATTTTGTTGTTATTTTTAAAAATATCTTGAATTATTATTCATAAAAATAGAGGCATCGATGACGTCAATTGGCTCGTGACGTGAAAGGCAAACATGTTTGTTATAATTAAATAATAATTATTGATAAACACTTGAGTACGAAGTGCTTTGAAAAATATTAGAATATTGAAAAATCGGACCGACCTAAGCCACCGAGAGGAATAGTGGGATTCACTATTAGACTATTCACTGATAGACGTTGATTCACTCGTTCTGTTTCACTCAGAATAATTTTTTAGTGAGTAATGGATTGTGTACATAAGTTTCAAATTTAAAAGACACGTTCAATAGTATCTCGTAATCTTGAAATATGTTCTTGGGTCTTGTATTTCATAATTTTTTTTATTTTTTATATTTCTAGTTGTGCTTTTGAAAAGTAGCGATAAAAACATAACGAATACAATTTATTATACAATAATTATCAAAAACGAAGTCGCCTATAAATGGTTTACAAAGTTATTTTTTTGTAATAAATTATTATAAACATTAGCGAACAAATAAGGACCACGCCGTACTTAAATGTATATCAAGAAGGGCCTACAATTATAGCACCATAAATACCCTTGCAAAATGTATGATAATAACATGGGATGACCCCATTACCCTTCTGAATATAAACGAAATATGTTATTTAAATTAGATCAGAGCGTTATTTATGTTACATCGGTGAAGACCGGAGAGTTGTATCCTTGTATCTTTAAAGATATTCTCGCATTAGCTGTATAGCATACGTTCAGCGATGGATATTTTACCGTCAAGTATTATTTATTTAAATCAATCATAATTCGTTTTATCTACGCATATTTTCATTTTTTTTTTATCAGAAAAATGTTTCAATCTTAAAGTATTTTCGTCTTGGTTAACATATTATTAATATCGAATTTCAATAAATTAGTAATTGTTTATTTTTGTTGTAACATTAGATTTGAGGCTTCGGTATATCATCACTAGCTCATGTGGAACATGGCAAATTTACATCTCGTATAAGGTATAACATATTATAATATTGTTATTTGAATTGTGTATTTGATTTTAGAATACAATCAAACATAAATACAAAACAATTTATTGTGTTCTCTCGTCGTTTTTAGATTCTGCATTTTATTATTGAATCGATTTTACTATACAAAGTAGGAACTTGGGCTTTTTTTTTGTTGTCCAATTTTCAATTGCATGGACGGTTTCTGGTTGTTAATGTTGTCTGTTTGATACTTTTGAACATTTTTTTAGTTTCTCATACGTTAAGAAACGAAATATGACGAATAGAATAACCATATTTCGATAGAACGAATGCACAATTTACGCGTTGCTGATAACTTTACACTAGTTTTTAATATTATACCGAACAAATTATTTTACCATTAGCTCGTTGGATTTGCATCAACTGAATTGAAAAACGAATAAGATTGAAAAAAAAAACGATTAAAAATATTTCCGCACGATAAAGGGAAACGGGAAGAATAAAAAAAAAAATAAATGAATTAAACATAAAAATATTTCTCTTTTGGCGGATCATTGTTTTTAGTTTGATACAGTTTATACAAATGATTTATTGTGGTAGTTGTGACTTTTGATACGACACAATTCCAGGGTTGTCAATGTTTGAAATTGTAAACATGTAACAATTAAATACATGTGAAAAAGTTTTCCGTGCGCGCGGAAACATTTACGTCCGTATACGTCCGCAAATCAAATCCAGAAGTAGTTAGATACCTAAAAGATATGGTAACATTTTTCATCCATATTTAGAAGTCGAGTAGGTACGTGAATCGGTTGTCTTCGAATGCCGTACAGTTTGCGTGAATATCTCTCGAGAAAATCGTATGTCTATTTTATTTTATTAAAACTTTATGTTAATACTATGATACATTATTGTACGATCGTATGATTTATCTACTACTCGAGTAGATTAACGAACATTTGGTAACTTATAATAATTATTATTGATTTTCGAAGATTCTAGTTGTCTACGATAATATTAACGAACCTCCGCAATTATTCTATTTAAAGTGTAGCGCCTTGTTTAAAATTTACTTATAAATAGGCGAACTAATATTTTGCTTTAAAATATTAGTATGTTGTTTTTTCTCATGTACCTATTACAAGCTCAATACCTAAGAGTATGATTTTCTAAAATTTCATATTTATGAGTTTGTTATAATTCCTAAAGTTATACTGAATTTATTTTATTTATAAACTAAAATTAAAAAAAATAATCTTTTTTTCGATCAATAATTATCAATTTATCGATTTCTCATTATAAAATATGCATAAATATATTGTATAATGTATATGTATAAAAAGTAAAATAAAATGTATATTCATATTTTATTAAAGTATAGGAAGTATATACAAATATGTAAATAACTGTATGCATGTTAGTATAATATTAAATTTGGCTGATATTGTAATTATTAAACAAAATATAATTTGAATATTTTATACCCCAAAGGTATTAAAAATAAACACGAAAAAATTATAATTATGATGGCAATGTTGTTGATCATTCACAAGCCACAGGTGAATTAGGCTATGATTTTAGCATTTCGACTTGCTATCTCTAATATTATCGTAATAGATAATTTCTATTATTTATTGCTATTACATTACTAATGTCCAGATATGGTAGGTAATTTTTGTGTTTTAAAACAATATAGAGCTAAATTAGGTAAAATGCATACAAATAAAATAATTTAATAAATAATGTGTTTTATTTAAAAAATTGAATTGTAAGATTTATATTTGTACACAACCTATCTACTTGTTTAATATACTTATAAGAATATAAGTAACGTGCCCTTGAAACTCAATATTTATTTTTTTTTATTAGCTATACATTGTAAGTTTTTGATTTTAAATTCATTTCCCAGTCATATGCCAATTTACGGTTGATCTGCATAAACTTGTTTTTATATTGACCTTTGTTTTATATAAGTGTAAGGAATAAAGATAATACATCTATGTAGATTCTTAACGCGGTGTTGTTTTATTCTTAATTAGATATTGTATTACAATTTCATGAATTGTAATTTAGATTTTTGCAGTGTAAATTTACCCGGGTAAATTGTTAAATACTTTATACTTAATTATGATAGATTGCACTATGTGTAATACCAACTTTAGTAAATTATTTGTAATACGTAGTATAATGAAACGCATTGAAAATAAGAGTGTTGAGTTATTTATGTCTTTGTTTTAAGACTTTTACTGAGTTAAACATATTATAGGTAATAAGCACATTTACATTTTTCTTAATAAACTTGTTTGATTAAATGTATTAAGTTGACATTGTAACTTGTTAAGTTTACATTGTATAGTTTTAAAAGTCAACCGTCAAGTTATTTAGTTTTAATAGTAATAAAACAATTACCACGTACTCGTATAATATCTATTAGAAGACACTCATTTAAATTATGTATTTAATATATTATTTATTAAAAGTAATTGACAAAAAAAAAATGATTAAGATTTTAACTTTTATGTTTGCTATTATTTTATCTTATAATTAAAAACATGAATGTAAATATAAATATATTATTGAACATTTAAAATGATTAAATTAAATTTTATAATAATATTAAATATTTGATTTTCGACTATGGTTCTAAATTGTAATTATAATTATTATATTACAGTGCGATAGAAATTAAAAACAGTAATAACATAGGTATCATTGAAATTGTTTTGAAAATTAAAATTAATTTCGTCAAAATGAAATTTAAGTAGAATATGCCGTGTAAAATTTTTACAATAAAATACGTGAGTTGTTAAGTAAATGTTTTGGTTCAAAATATTATTTTAATAAAATGAAAGAGAAAAATAATTTTTAAAAATTTTAAGTTACAATAATAACCACGTATAAAAGTACGATAAAAAAATTATTATTTTTGTTATTTACCGAAATGTTTTATTTAGAGAAAATATTATGTAAAACCATAACAAAAATATACGAGTAGAGCTTATGAAAAATTAATTTAATTTAAGTGTCTACTTAATATTCGTCCTTGGAATTTGATCCACGAAAGAAATAATACATAGGTTCCGAGTAAATAAATATAATTTAATTGTGCATGACGACAGGTTATAGATAATTTTTGTTGGTATTTGTTTTCAAATAACATAGTATTGTTGGTAAAATTACAATTGTTTTAACCATGATTCTGTCATATTTTTTTTTAAAAATAAATCATGAAAATGAATAAGTATTATAATAAACCTCATTTATTTTATAGATCGCAAATGATACGGGTATCAGAGGAAAATTCGATTGTACTTCTGAGGTCCTTCAAACTGATTTAAACTAGCGGGTATACAAAATGGGCTTTTAGCTCTTTACTATGAAAAATTTTAATCATCGAAAATAGCCAGCTAATATATCCTATATTTATATCCTGTTTATCATTTATTTATTTTTTAATTATAATATTATTTATTATTTCTCAACTCAGTTTCAGGTTCTTCGAAATTTACGTGAAAAATAGTGACTTAGTCAGGCCATATGAAAGCAATAAGAAAACCGTTGACTATTGAACCTCAATATTTGGAAAAACTTGAAAACTCGGATATAATTCAATATTTTGTTTGTGTTATAATCCGTCGTTATTTACAAACAATTGATTTGTCATTTATCCAATTATGACTCGCTATATTACACTAATCCCTAAGTTTCAAATTAGCACTGTTGATTTAAATCGGGTCAATTTGAGCATTGGTTAATTCGATTTAGTTTTATTCAGTTGTTATAAATCATTACCAATACTTATTTTAGTAAAGCGTTCTGGTCGTCTTCGTATAGGCCCCACATTAATAATTTGATTGCATGCTAGCATGTTATAAAGTTGTGAGTAGATTCCAAACCAACTCCTATAATATTCGTTTGTAAGAAATTAATAAATAATAATGGCACGATAATTGATAACGATTTGCATCGGAGAATCAGTTAAATCTGTGTTTATTTTAATTGACTTCAGTAACAACCTCAGTACTTTAATTCTAAGTGCACGCGTGTGTTTTTTCGATAATCTGAGTATTTCTATATTATTTACAATTCTACAAGATAACTTTTTATCCCAACTGTATTTCAATTATAATTTTTAATCAGTGATTTGAAATTATTACGAACTGACTTTGAACGCATGGATTTATATTCGTAGTAAATTGCATGAAAAAAATGTAAAATGACTCGATGCACGTGTCATAAGTACATCCAAAATATTTACTTATAATTATTATTATTCGTAGGTGTTTTGAATTCAGAAACGTTTTTCAAGTGCAATCATTGTTTTTTAATTGAAAACCATGCGTCAATTTTGCTAGTCATATCTAAGTAGATACGAGTACCCAACTTACTTATAGCTTATATAAGTGGAACTATGGCATAATGGATTTACATTCATAAAAGTAAATAAACAGTGTCATTCATTTATGGCCGTCAAAATAAATATGAATTTATATAAGTATATTATATAAAAAAAAAAATGTTCTAGATCGCCAGTTTACGTCATCGAGTCAAACTATACACACGTTATTGAACTGTTTTCAATGCTAAGGTTAATGAAGTGGGCAAATATTACATACTTGAATGTGGCCGAGAAGTATTAAGAAAGCTACATAGAAAGCATACAATAATATACAATTACTATCAAACAGTAGGAACGGATTAATTTATAAAATAATCAACAACAGTGCTTAGTGTTACCTATACGAATACTGGTTTGTACGTCTGAACATTTTCATGTGTTATTTATGATTAAATTTAAATACTTGTTTTTGTTTGTTGAAATACTGATAAATTTGCGATATTTAGTAAATATTATTAATAATTAACAGCCTTGAGCACTAACTAAAAAAAAAAATAAAAATAAAAACCATTAGGTAATAAAAAAATATGTTAACGTTTACTGTTATAATGTTCTATAAAATGTAGATTTAATTTATTTTTTATCGAATTTCCGGAAAAATAATTTAATAACCTTGAAATTTGATCGTATTAGTTTCAAAATCAAAACTCTCGATAACTAATAATTATAATTTACCATAATTTGTGTGTTATTTTGTTTTATGTTTTTAACGTATCCATCAATGAATACAAAGAAGCGGACATTTTACACTATAAACAAATCACTTTTGAACAAGACTACTCAGAATTTAATACTTTCAAAATGCTTTTCACTATAAAAAAAAGTATGCATATAACAGAGATTTTGACTGGCTTAAAATAATCCATAAGCTTCTCGTGATTAGTCAATAATTTTTCACTTAATTTCGGTTATAACTTACTATTATTGATATATTTAAAATCAAAAGAAAAATATAGAATATTACTTACCTACCTTGAAATATAAATTACATGACACAAACATATAACGGTTCCTTAAATTTCACAATAATACATTTTCACTGTTTACAAGATAATGTCGAGGATCTACATTTCTACACGTTTACACATGATCTTGTTCGACGGATCCCAATTTTTTTTACGCGAAGGTTCATATTGGATAAAGTAAAACTAGTGCTCTGTGATAATAATAATTATTATCTAATAATGATAGTTTAGCAATCGCGATTTCAAATTAAAAAAAAATCAGAGTAATTATTTGAATACGCAATTATAGTACGAAGTGTCTTAATAACCTATCACAAACGAAATAGTTTTTCATTATATTTTCTGTACAAACACGAAAAGGAAATTCAACAGAAAAGTTTCAGTTTTTCAAAATAAAAATCGTCGAATCCTCCTCTATACTCTAAATTCGTATTCAATTGAATCCGAAAATTAAATTCTAATTTTAAACGAATAGTTCATGTTATATTTAAATCGTGTAAAGTATACAACTTAATCCTAGATACTTCATGTCGTATTAGATTATATCATTATTAATATTATAATATTAAATTATTTCGCTTGCAAAGTATTACAAAATCATTTAAAACTGATCTGTAACTATCTGTCTATATTTATCTATTGTCTATTTATTTTATGTGTCCGTACAAAAGTTTCAGATTCTGAGCGCAGGAATGCATCGGTTTTACAAGGTATATCTACTGTTTTGTTTTGTGATACAAAAATTCATTAAAAGTTTCATTTAACCTTCAATATTATATCGAAGTTTGAACATCGCTGAAGTTGTTTAAGAAAAATATTTCCTCAATCCGGTAAGAAAATGATCGAAAAATAACTGAAAAAACGTTAAATTATACGTTGTACGACATATAGTGCGATATATTTTATGAAATCGTTTTGTTGTTTGTACATTCAAATCGATTTTAGTTCAGTAAAAACGCTTCGAGCTCACGACAAATAATATTTATTTAAATGAATTCATCAAATTCGAAAATGATATTTAAACAATAGTTAATTTTTTCCAAGATCTCACTTATAGAAGCGGATTTTATCTCTTAAATATTTTTTAGAACTAATTTAAACCTTAATATGTTTATTCAGGGGTTGTGATTCTTTGGTTGAGAACCACTGATCTAGGCGATAGGGCATGTTGGGCTATTCATTGAGATTTACATTAAACAATTAAATAAATTATATTTTTTACTAGTAGATTGCAACGTGAAATAATAATTTACAGTGTAAGATTGATTGCGTTGCAGTATGTGCTTGATACCAGTAATTTTTTGTGTGTTTAAAGTAGCCTTTCAATAAATTGTTTTAAAGTAGCTGTCACGTGTATACTTGTATTGCGTTGTATCTGATATTATTTATCTACTTATTATTACAATATTACTTATATTACACAATTTATTTATTATTTATGGCGTTAAACAATATTATTATCATAATATATTATTGTAAAAAGACTAGAGAAGCATAAAAGTAGCGTACGGTACTGGGGCAGGTTTAGCCTTTTATCTAGACGGAGAGAATTTTTCTTAAAAATTTATCACATAAAAAACGAATTTTATTTCTATTTCTATTGAGAGTACATAGTATTGTACACGCGTGCGAAGAATTTAATAATTTCTTTCAGTTACAAATTACAAAACCCTATGAGTGAGTTAAGGCTAGCGTAGTCTGTAAAATATCCCAGGGGAGCCATGGGACTGTAGGGTATCGACGATTTAAAACTGATCCTACATAATATGTAGACACGCCTAAACATACGGACATAATTAATATTATGTAGATTATAGGTTTTGTAAAATAACTATTTGTAAAGTTTTCTTTACCACGTATTAGCGTGACGCATTACATTTTTTCCCCGACGACTAAATAGTATTTTCAATTTATAGTACCTAATGTATGATTATTTTTTTATTTTTTTATTTTTTTTTTTGACGTATAAGCGTTTGATAGATAATTGAATTCGATAAAATTTTGTTTTTATGCTGCATAATTTATCCACTTCAACTGCTGTATTTATGACGCATAACGGTCTTCTGATTCTTTATCTTACCTCCGCGGATATTTTTATTCGATTTCATTTTATGTTGCGGTTTTAATGACATCATTAATTTTTCACTTTCGATGATTTTATGTGACCATGGGAGAGTTTATTTTTATTAGATTATTAAATTTGGTCCACATTGTGTCTACTTTTATAACAGTAAGTTTGATATTTTATCTACACAGATTTAAAATGAAAATGAATATTGCCCGGATAATTTTATGTACGTCTTATTATTAATTAATAACATAAAATCGGGTTGTTTTTTATTTTGCTAATTCTATTTAACAAAGATTAAAAAGAAACACATCCACGTGTGTGCATTTTCACAGCTGAACGTCTAAAATGTTTAAGACTATTTCATAATATCGTAATAATTTTATACTTTTATTATGTGTTTTTAATGTTTTTATTACATGTTGTCATTTTAGGAGTTACATATTGACCGTAACGCGGTTACTAAAGTCTATTGATAAAAAATTGATATACAATTATTACCTATTCAACTTTTTATTGTTAATCCGTTAATTTTTATTGGATATAATATGTAGTCATTCAAAGAAAGTTGATGGTCAAACTAATTGATAATACTTTTTGTATTTTGACATTTTATATCATTTTTAACTTAAGCTCTTTTTTAATTAGTATACAGTAAAAATAATTATTTTTTTATGTATATTTTTAGTTTTTGAATAAAGCAAATAAACATTTTCATTATTTATCATATTTATATAAATTTTATTCTTTAGACGATGCTAAAGAAATATCTATTTTAAATTAAAATTTCGTTAGAGAACTTAAAGAAACCCAATCGATAAGTTTAATACTTAGAGAATATGTTATATAGCCTAATTAATTTCATTGTTATTAATATATTGTATGCGTTACAGAGGTCAAATCATCTGTATATTGTATCGTAGCAATTTTGCATCGAAAATCAACAAATATAAACGAAAATTACTCGAATAAACGCAGGTACAGTACGATTTTTGTATGCTATTCAATTACAAAAAAATCTCAATTAAATAATTTTACCATCTGAACGAAACGAGGAAACTCTTGATTTTATCACGAGGTGTATTTTTTTTGTGTTTGCGTACATGGTTTTAACCAGAACAATTATTAGCCTAATAATCAATTTCAGGGATGGTTTCTGGTAGAAAATCGTATCTAACTAGTGTATTTGAGGAATGATTATTTGAATTTCCCAACTGTTTTCTTAAGAATTGCGAAAAATTTACGAAAAAAAATAACGGCAAATAATATAATATATTCATACCGGTTTTCAGCGAAATCGAATTTTTTTTACCGTTATTTAACAAGTAATGATTAATGACTGTAGAGAGACTTGAAATTTTCACACAATATATAAATTTGTATTATCGCATGTTCGTATATTTTTAAAAGATTTTGATTTTGTTCGTGCTATTTATGTCTTCGATGTCTAGTCAAAGTCAAAGTCAATGTGCAAAATACGTAGTTTTCACGAATTTTCATCGTTCATTATTGTAATTTTATACATTGGTCAAGAATTATCTATAGGTACATCTATTGTCTTCACCGATATAGTAAAAGTTACCTATATAATCACAGGTGATTTTTTTGGCTACCTCAATATCTGTAAATACGTAGTATGAAATTACAATATTAAAAAGTTATCTATTCGACGAGCTGCAGATTGTAGTACCTAATATCAATATTGACCACACGGATATAAAAAATCTCAAGAAGTGTCTGTGAGTGTAACGTAAACAATAGCTGTAGATGTTATGGTAGTTTACTATGCGTAAGCAAATTTAATATTTTAACGTATGGTATATTTTTTTCACTATAAAACTTATCAACAACAACTAGTCAATATTGATTTTGTCAGAATTCGCGGTGTCATTTCCTACTTAAATTGCACATTGACAAAGATGCCTAAGCAATATTATGAACGCCCACGTCGAATAGTGGTTTTGTTATTGCTTTTTGACAGTGGCTAAATATCATCATTATTACCCGTGACATAAATTTATTTAAAATTATATTTAATACTAAAATGGTGTTCCCTCAATTGATCGCAAGATTACAGATGGGACATGTATATCAAAAGTCAATGTAAATGTTCATCGATCATTTCTAAATCCTATAAAACTAACAATAGTTGATGTCTAATAAATAATAATCTATTATATATATAAAAGAACAGGCCTTTTTTATGTTCCCATTTTGTGACGACGCTATTTAACTTTTTTCCAATTTTTTTTCACAGAGTTGTTCCAAATACCTTTCTGAGTGTCATCACGTCACCCGATTTTCAAAATTCCACCCCTAAGGGGGGTTAAAAGTGGTAAAAAGGGTGAAACTAGAAAAATTTGCCTGGCCGGAACCACTGGAGCTTTGAGTATGAATTTTGGTCGGCAGTTTTCTTTTATATAAAGGAATTCCCTTGGGAAAGGATTTTCCGAAATTCGACCCCTAAGGGGGTAAAAAGGGTAAAAATGAAAAAAATAAAAAGTTGCACACGGGCGAAGCCGGGTTATTCAGCTATAATACAATATTATATATTGTTAAAATTTTAAGAGAGATTTTTTCGCGAGCAGAATAGGTTTAGCGGGAGCTGTAGTTGAATTGTAGGGGAACGCAGGGGCAATACAGGTCTCCCGACTTCTGATCAAACTTTTATGTGCCGCCTTTGACTTTTTTCCCGCGATGTGTACTAAAAAGACACGGGGGCGCTTAAAATCAAACATAAATGATAGTCTCCCTGAAACCATAGGGGTAGTGACCGCCACCCCACATTGCCACGAGGCAAAACCTCTTTTTTTTTGCTATTCTATGAAAAAAAAATCGTGATTTTCGCACCGGAAACGTACAACGATCGAAGAGATTAGTCATTAATAGGTATTACGTAATTATTACATAAGATAGTTCATTGTGACAACATGATTATGTAACAATAGTAATGAGGAATATAAATAAAGGAACGAGTGAGATAATGCGTGCCGACGAAATCGCCCGACCAATGACAGCCGTTCTGCGCACGCAACCCGCCTAATACCGATCGAGAGACGCTCGCGAGGAAGTACGTCGGCTAACCGGATGCACAGTGCTCTGACGACCGGCCTAGTGTCGACAGCGGTTCGGAAAGTTCTTCGTCGCAGTTTTAATTTTTCTCCGTGATAGTCGATAATGTCGTCAGTTTATTATTCGTCTCGTCCGACGACCGATGAAACTTTTAATCGTGACTTTTGCGTATCTGTTAGTGCTTACTTTATATTTTCACGAACCGACGCCGAAACTCAACAGCAACCCACCGACAAGCCGTAAGTAGTACCGATTATATTTATTTACAGTCTAAAGTTAGGTGATAGGCGCCTCTCTTCGCGAGGTAGCGAAATCGTGATTTTTGCTCTATTTTATAAATAAATCGCGATTTTCGCCACATTTAGTGAAAATCGTGATTTTTTTTTGCACCAGAAACGTATGAAAATCCAACAGGTTACCTAATTTATTATCTAATTTTATCTAATTTATTAGCTTATAAATACAATTCTCCCGTCACAGTGTTTCTTGTCGAACTCCTCCGGAACGGCTCGACCGATTTTCATGACATTTTTTTATATACGTACGTATATTTGGTAGCTCAGAGAATAGGACATAAACTATCGTTTAAACCCCTAGGTGTTAAGGGTGGCCCCCACCACAAATATTTTTAAAAATTTAACGTTTTATATTTAAACTTATTCTGTAACCATAGTGACCATAATCATTGTTCATACATTTTTTTGCGAATCGTTTTCAATTAAAAATATATACGTGTTTCATATACTTTTCATATACGAGTACTTACGAGTACTTATAAGTTAGTTGTTAAGTACTTCAATTTGTTACATCAAAAGTGATTTAAAGTGAAAAAATTTTTACATTTTCAATTTTTACAAAATTCAACCCTAAGGGGGTAAAAGAGGGTTAAAAATGAAAAACATTATTTCTCCCTCATACCGGAAAAAACTTTTCACGGGCTAGATTTTGAGATGCAACGCGATCAGTGAGTGAGTGGTAATTTGGATTTCATATAATAAATAGATTATAAATTTTATATAAACGAATGGCTGGCGTTTTGTTATTTTTATAGGCCGTCATCGCTCCATTCCTCTTTTAATTATAAACACCATCCCCAAATACTCACAATAAGTTAGTTATTTTTTATACTAAAAAATTAACACATTTTATCCTATTTAAACACAATTATATTTGTATTTATAAAATAACATTGTAATTAATTGAACATAGAAAGTAATTATTATACTAATTGTTAATAATGGTGAAAATATGTTATTGTTGTTTTGGATTTTCTTATTATTCCGAAGTGATTATATGAAGAGTTTTTAGACTTTATTGAATGAAACTTTGTACATTTATTATTTATATTTATCGAACGTTTAAAACTCATAATATATAAATTAACATTATGCAACATTATTTCCCTAGTATTGAGTTTTGTAGGCAATATTGTTTACATTTATGTGAGCAAGTTGCCATTAAGTGTATTTGGATTTTTAGTGAAGCCTGGTTAAAAGTCATGTTAGTTAATTTCTAAGTAGAACTACCAAAAAAATTGCATCTTATAGATTTAATAATCGATTAAAAAAAAAATAATAATTTTTAAAGTTTTTACCGGTTTTGTCTGAAATATATATGTATAAAATTAACTAAAGTTTTAATTATGGCGAAATAATATTATGTTAATAATAATTATGATATTGATATAATTATATTATTGATTAATATTAATTATATGATATTTTTATAATTATATTATCATTATAGCCGTATAGGCCTCTATATAATTTAAATATTAATTGATACAAAATTATACAAAATGCAATTCGTTCAATAATATTGGTATAAGAAAATTTGTGTTTTTTTAACTTGAAACATTAATGCAAGTATAATTCTCTTGAATATTTACTACTTATTTAATAATTCGGAAAATAAATAAAATGTCAACTCTAGTCAACATATTATATATTCGACTACTTTATTTAATAGTACCTACCTTATAAAGAAAACAAAATTAGATATCTTTATATATATAATTTTACTGTACGTGTGTACGTCACTGAACTCCTCCTAAACGGCTGGACCGATTTGAATGAATTTTTTTGTATGCGTTTGGGTGACGCCCTGGATGGTTTAGATTTACAAATCAGCCTGGCAGATGGCTAGGTGTTAAGGGTGGCCCACAGCGAATATTTTAAAAATTTAACGTTTTATATGTACGTATACCTATACTGTAACCATAGTGACCATTATTGTTGTTTATACATTTTTTTGCGAATCATTTTCAATTAAAAAATATATACGTGTTTCATAATAATTGTGAAATGTGGGTACAATAATAAAAGAAAATTATCGATATCCTGTTTTTTATGATAAAGTACTTCAAATTTTAATGATTATAGTTAATCATAGACACCATCGTTTTCAATTAAAAAATATATACGTGTTTCATATACTTTTCGTATACTTACAATAAGTTAGTTATTTTTCATATTACAAAATTCACTAGAAATATATGGCAAAACAACGTTTGCCAGGTCAGCTAGTATATAATATATTTATAAGTAGAGACAGTTTACAAGGGATACGTTAGATTTAACTCAATTCAGTATTATACTTTTGAAATGTACCTATGATATTTGGTATAATTTGTTTATTTGTTATAGTTAAATTATCGATTACAATGTCCATAATCACATAATTTAAAAAATTAACTAGTGACGTTAAACATTATTCTCGTATTGGTTACTCGAGTAGTAGTTTGGCACAGTGATTTATAGTTCTTCAATATTTTTAATTTGTAAGTAATGGTTGAAATATTATAATTTGAAGAATAATTTTGATCGAAGGTCAGTTTTAAAATTTTAAGTGTGTAAAAAATGGACGCGAGTCAATATTTACGTGAATTTTAATCGTATTTAAAATATGGTTTAATTACTCTTGTATTAAAATATTTAGTTTTAATGCTTGTAAATTATCAAATATTATATTCGTAGTGCGTACCTAATAACCAAAAATAATTAGAAATACAAAGATAATTTTTACGACGTTCGGTATTTCTATATATTCTATATAAATAATAATTTTTTTTTAACGAGTTTTCGCAAAAATATTAAATATATTACATTTTTAGAAGATAACATAGTGGTAAAAGCGAATAGCTATTGACTTTTGATGTAAAATGTTGCAACATAACATGATTAATATTGTATATACAAATTTATCCTTGTATATAAATGTATTAAATTGGAGATTAAATTATACTGTAGTCGTCTATAGAAACGCTAATCATAATATAATTATAATTGAAAAACTATTACTATGACATTAACTGGCCACGTGTATTTAATATGTTGATTCGAATTAAATTATAAAACCTAAAAATAGTCACTAGGTAACTACAACTAGGAAAATATGTAACCCAATACGCGTGGCGTATAAATAACAGCGTCGATTTAAATAATATTTTTTGTTTCAGGTACGACACGTGGTAAAAATCGTATGTACGAAAAATCCAACAGAACAACTGATCTGGACGACAGCGGTGTTGGTCACAGTTTCCATTCTTTTATTACCGTCAGATTTTAAAAGTATAACTTATCTCAACGCAAAATATATAAATAACCAAATAGCTTTCGTTACGCAAAAGTTGTCGATAAAAAATTAGGATAACGAAAATGAACAGTTGAGAAATTTCAATTACAATGGTTACTGTAGCGTAGTAGCGATGGCGCCAACTTGTGTCATTTGCAAGACAATCAGATTTATTAGACCGGCCAACACATGTGTCTCAAACGGGATAGCTATTTTAAGTTTGAAATTCAAAACGTATCAATTCTATTGTGACACATCTACTATGACACGCCATAGTTACTCTGACTGCCATTTATTTAATTCGGAATTTTGTTTTTAGGCAGGAAATAGCGGTGAATATTTGTAGTAAAAATCTATAAAACCTTTCACCGCGTTTCGTAAATTGTAATAGAATTAGAACATTTTTTATCGAATTTGTCGATTTTATTTTTTAATTTAATAATACATTTTTGAAGTGGAACAATATGAATAATAATGATAAAAGTAAAATCAAATTTTGATAAGCAACGAGTGACCAGTGCACATCAATAAATTAAAACCCTCTATTATATTTGGTTATAAAATTAATTATAAAATGAAATGAATAGTAATAAAAATAATAATAAAGTGAAATATGAATACTTTCAAATAACGGACAAACTTTCTGGTCCCGGCAAAGCTTCAATACAATATACATACATATTTTATGGATTTTGTATTCTTTTTGAAGGCGCTTGAAACGTTCGATTTGTTTAAGTTTTTTACTTCAGGTTTTTACCATACATCTTAAATACAAATAATGTAAAATGTCTTTCAAATTTAATTTGCTTGATAAAATTCGTCTTTTTTATTTTAAATTCGTTTAACTTATTGAATTAAGAAATCATTAATAATTCGAGTATTGTATAATTATTATAATTTATACGTCATATTATAATCTATTGAAAATAGGTTAAGTGATTAATCTTTTGCCTACTTTTAGGTGCATTTAGTTCAAATTTATAAGAACAATTTAATGATATCAATCACCCGTCACCTATATCTCAATTTGATTTTTGTATACCAATTTTCAAGTTCTTGAAATCTCTTGTTTAATTTTTTTTTTTATATAGATATATTTGAATACATATCTTGTGATTCGAAATATTAAAATTTAAAATAAGCATAAAAAACTACTTTATTAGACACACACACACCCACACACACGCACGCACGCACCCACGTACACACGCACACGCATGATATTATACTGACCTTCGATTAAATAATTTTCTGAGTTCGATCATTTATCTGTTTGGTGTATCGTCTGGTCATCGTATGTGTTATATTATACGAGTACAATATTTATATCAGTTTAATGTAACACGTTTTATGGTTCGATGATTTATTTATAATTCAGTATTTTCCGTGTAACGCAGACGGCTGCATAATTATACGAATAAAAAAATAAAAACCGGTTTAAGAAAGTTAATACCAATAGTTATAAATTACAAGTATAAAAAAGTTCATTAAATTATTACAAACCACGTGATCATTATGTTTATTACAAACACATACACCGAATGTGTACGTATAATATGATGGGATACTCTAAATTTAAGTGCTTCTGGAAAATTTGTTTTAAATGCATTTTCAGTATTTTCTTTATGTAACGGATTATTAAATACATTTGTAAATATTCTTAAGAAATCACCTAACTATTGGCCAATATATCAATAACACAGAAATAATAGTTAGTCTTCCGAGTTGTTTGTTCACAGGTATTTCAAAGTTTAACTTGGAGAGGAACAATTTACTTTCCAGCTATACGTGTTTGAAGTTTGAACCATTGGGTTGTTCGTCTTTTATTTTATTAAATGTAATGAAATATTTTACCTAAATGTATTACTGTATGTTTTTTAGATATCGTTGTAATAATTTTTATTTTTCCAGGAACTGTTTTATTTGATACTTTTAGTAATTTAAACTTTTGCAATCAAAAATCCTCGGACCACATAACAAATGCTACTCCATACATCTGAAATCACAAGCTTCACACTGATCTCCATATTCTTATAGTAACCGTTTCGGTTAAACTACACTATTCTAAATTCCGAAATCACCTTCAAAACCGCAACAACCCTATGGTCCAAGGCCCGCGACCTTATTAACTAAGCACAGACACTGAAAAATGACTTTTAAATTCACGCCCAAGTGCCTTCGATGGACGGTGTCTTCAAACAAAACATTCAAGACCTTGAAATACGATATAAATAATAAATCATCTAATACGGTTATTGTACCAGTTTTAAAGATTGTGTAAATTCCAAATAAAAACTAAAAAAAAAGAAAGAAAGTAATTCAAACGTTTTACAATTATTATATTTACTTTTATTACTGACCTAGGACGGGTTTTCAAGTAAAAAATAACTTTATTAAAATATAAAAAAAAATTCGTAATGTAAATACACACTAATCGTTTAATTTATTCTTTTATCATTTCATTTAGTCGAGATATTTGAACAGTTAAGTCCATTAAAATTCTAAAGTTTTTGTATTTTATTGCATGATTTTCCCAAAACATTTGTCGAATAAGTATTAAAATGTTTACCAGTAATTTACCAACTTAATTAAACGACTTATAAGCTCGCGATAATGAGAACGAAGAGGAGTTTAGGATTGGGTTAGGATTTAATTTGGATTTAATTGGATTACGCTTAGGCACATACTTATCCATAATATTATCAGTTCACTGTTAGAAACTTGGAAACCAAATTTTTTTAAATTACCTTAAGTTTTTAATTTGAAAATATCTATCGCACTGTAGTAGATATAAATACGAACAAAAGTCCACTCGTATTTATATTAACATTTATATGAGATTTGAAATAATGAGTTATTGTTTAAGTGGGCAAAACTCGCGAGTTCAAATATATATTTCTTTGTTAAAGTAAATAATAATATATTGAATTCCAGTTGATCTGACGGAAAGCTTTATTATTATACACACCATTTATACGGCTCAACAAATATAAAATGTTCGAATTAACGTTATTGATTTCAAAAATCGTTATTATTATTATTATTAATAGATGATGTTATATTATTATGCATATCGTATGTAAGGTTTAACAATAACAACGATTCGTCAATTAATTAATTTTCTATTTTTATTCTTTTTTTTTTGAGAATATTGTATTAATAATTTGTGATGAATCATTTAAAATCGCATTAAGACATTATATTAGGTAATGGTGAGGAATAGATTCAATTAAGAAAATATTGAATACAATTTCATGCATGGTATTTCAATGGGTTGTGTCTTTGGAACGATTCAACACTACAAACGTAATCCTGAGGTCTATTGCGCGGGACTAATTTTTAGAACCAGCTTTTATTTTATTCGTTCGATATGACTACTGTAAGTTTGAAAATGTTTTGTTGTTTTTTGTATCTCATCGGCGGAAGTGAATTTGCGGTGTCATTCAATGCGTTACGTAAGTATTTATGATTAGTATATATTTTAGGAAATAAGATATAATACGTATTATACTGTACATTTTTTATTGTAATGTATACGAAAATAACGTACGCTCAAAAGTCTTTTGGATTCAAATGCTTAGTAATTAAATAATTTTTATACGATTTTAAAATACTGAAAAACACTTTTATTTCCCACGTCAAAAATAAAATACGATACGGTATCGGAAAAATCAAAATAGGACATTTGAAATATTAGATCGATTTTTTTAAAAACCCAATATTAGAAAAATCAATTTGGTAAACGTTTGTGTTGTATAGTATACATTTTTAAAATTCATTTCAGCGAACGAGTGAAATAAATTATTATATAATATAACTGATTGGTTTTTTGTTTTGTTCAATATTATATCATAATGTTATAGGTATTTACTATTTACTTAATTGATCCCAATAATATTCAAAGATGAGATAGTTCGTAAAATTAACAAATACGATTGTTTATCATGACAAATTTATAATAAATATGAGATAACAATATTATGTTCGTAATGAGAGATATCATAAAAAGTCTATTTGATATTTATTTTCAACTGCATTCATAAAGAGCGTTTTTAGTATTCATTTGAAAAACATATTTTTACATTAACTATTGCAATTTATTTTTTGTGAAAACGTAATCAGATAATACAACATTTTAAAATATATATGTATTTATCATACCTGCATAAATATATACTCGTTTATACGTATTCTTTTTTGTAGTAAAATGTATAAAAAACTCAATTTCCATTTAAAAAAATTTAACATTCCGTCAACCGCGTGTAATCACACTGTTTAATTAAAAGGACGTTTGTTATCTGTGTCTGTGTCTCTCATACACAGACAATTGAAATGTTAGATATGTTTTTCTATGACTATAGACTTTTGGATATAATTTATTGTCTGTTTTAAAGTTTTTTTCAGTCTTTTGAGAGTTTATTTGAATAACGAATAAAATATCGAATAATTATTAAGATTTAGGTTGTGTCTAATAATAAAAGACGCCCTAGAGGCGTAAAAGTTTGCCCGACTAATTTAGTCTGGTCTTTAATTCATTACTGAATGTCGAAAATAAGTAGCATTTAATAAATTATGGTTTTAACATCACAGTTTTAGTCACATTTATTGTACATTTTAAAATGAACTCTTAAGCTAATTGATTATTTGGAGAAAAAATCATGATTTTTTATTATGATTTATAAATATTAATAATCAGTAGTGAATGAACATACATTTTCTCAAGTTGTTATTGAGAAGGAAACAATGATCTTAGTTTTATAATCCCTACAATTTTACCGTAACATATTTTACACTTAGATTCCATATATTTATATATAGTATTAAAACAGAAAATATGAGTATTTTCAAGCAATATTTAATGAATAAAACTATAATTAAACAAATAATTAGCCGAAGTCCATATTCGTCTACTTCTGGTGTACAGTCAAAACTTGTTTGGTTATTCACATTATAGTAATTTTATTCCGTCCTTAGTTTCTTATCAAGATTGAAGTTAACTATGTTTAGGGTTTTGGCTGTATTTTTCACGGAAGTAATATAATTATTTTTAATCGAAAAATTCGTTTTACTTATATTACTTCGTGTAACCAGTATTATGATTATTCATTTCGCAAAATAAATATAATTTATTAAATTAATATTAATAATTTGCATAACATGAGCATCGACAAATAATATTTTCCACGCACTCGTAGCAACAATAATAATTCAAAATGTGGGAATATTCGAATGTGAGAATACGGCGTAAAAAGTTTGTTTCCATTTGGCCCGCAATACATTACTGAAATTGTATTTATTTGATGTATAACTCTATACGCCGTATATTCGTAATATGCGTGATTCTTTGACTAATTTTTAAAGTTTCACGTTGGATATTATGACGACGGTTAGGTTAATTTATCGTGAACTGTGTTTTCAATATCTACAAAGCGATCGTTATTCTCAACAAATTTATCAAATTATTTTATTTACAAACGCTGAGCCTTTTTTGTCGGTAATCTAAATATTCGTATCGTTTCAAAACGGTTAGGATGAACTTTTCTTTTTCTTTTTTTTTCAATCGAATTTAAAGCAATATTGTAAATCATAGCAACTACTTGCGTGAAGATTCTGGACCCAAGTGTTTTCAAACCTTTGAATTTTAGTAAAACCGCTGAAAAAAAGAAAAAAGAAATTTATGTTTGAAGATTTTTAAATACATTAGATTTAATTAGATAACTCGCATACCTATGGTGTGAATAATCTTGACTTAATATTCAAAGTCTAATTACATAAATCAAAAAAAAAAAAAATATGGAAATAAATGCTTTTCTAGTAAGAATGTAAATTGAATTTCTTTTACTGTAATTCAAACTGTAAATATGATTTGAAATAATCTCTTAAAATAATCAGACCATGCAATGAAATTATAAAATAATACCAAAAAATATTTTAAGTTTAAAAATCCTCCTCAAAATGGATTCCTTATATCCCTCCCCACCCGAAAAAAAAAATGTTTTTATTATAAACTATGGTAAATAGTTTACTATCAAATACATGTTTATAATGAACTGTTTTTAATTTTTTTCGATAAGAAGTTGGTAATATTACAATTACATGTTATAAAAAGAAATATGAATAATGATTTACTTATATATTAAAGATATTATGTGCGTTATCAATATTAATCAAACAAGATTCATATCAATATAAAAAAACATTTTTCTACATTTTTTTTAGTTTGACTGTTTTGTTGTAATCAAAAAAATAAAAAGAAGCTCTAAAATCGATTTTTAATTTATTAAAGACAAAGAAAGAAACATTCATTTATATAAATATATAATATATGTATAGATTATTAAAATAAAGACAGCCAAGATGATACCCATCAGATATTTTCCCTTATATTTGTTGACTATAAAATATGAAAAAACCAGATGCGAGGGCGATGCCTTTAGACACCCAGACCTAAGTATAATATGTATTGTAATGGAATATCTCAAGTTAATTTTAAACGTCTCTCTAACCATACATGCTACTTTGGCCTTTGGATTATGACCTTGACTGGGGTGGGATTTATCCGACGAACGTTCTAGTTAATTTAAACCCAAAAGCCATTTATTATTGTCTTTTTTAAAAAGTCTGTACAAATTCAAATAATTTAGACTAAAGCGTATTAAATGTGTTAGCGGAATAATTAATTGATGGTACCTACATTGTTCATTTATTTTGTTTTAGCCAAAGATTTTGTGCAGTGTAGAATAAGCGATATAGCTTTCAACGAATGCGTTAGAGCTGGATTACAAAGTGCAATTCCGCGATTAGTAATGGGTAAATAACAACTTGGTTGTAATTATTATTAATATAATATTATGTATTTTATGACATTACAGTTTGATTTTATTTGACAATCACAATATTCAGGTGTTCCTAGTCTCGATTTGCTTAAAATAGATCCGTTGCGTATTTCAACATTAGGAATAGAACAGGGAACTATATTCATGAAAATCAAACTCGTCTTCAACGATTTGGACATTATCAATTTGAGATATTTAACAATTAAAAAGGCTCTGTAAGAATATTACAATATTATATAATGGTTTTGTATAATTATTCACGTTTAAATGTTGCAGTTACAATTCAGCAAATTGCAGTATGGCAATTGAATCGGAAGCTCGAAAATCTATCATTTTAGAAGGGCTGTATGAAATAGATGGAAAGATATTGGTTTTACCCATTACTGGAAACGGACGATGTAAAATTAGTTTAGGTCAGTTAAAAATCAATAATTATTTTAATATCGGATTTGACCGTTATAATAATGGATTTACGATTTGTGTGTAATTATTTAGATAACTTTAAACTTACTGGCGATTTGCAAATGACACCGACGGTCTACAACGAAAGCGTCTATTTAAAAATAAGAAAATTGTCATGGAAATTCACTACTACGAAGCTGCATATTGAATTGGATAATTTATTTCACGGAGACAGAGTTCTCGGTGAGTAAAATGTATCTATGTTATAAATTGATGCTAAAATCGCTTCAACTTATTAGAAGTTACATCAATTTAGCCGGAACTCGTTTAAAAACAAACTAATTATTCGTTTATATAGTTTTTATTCGCAAATATAGTCGAATAAATTTGTTATTATTAGTTTTTTTTTTTTACATTTATTAGTTTTGTATTTTTATTGACGATGTTTAATTTTATTCCTAGGAGATCACATGAATACATTTTTAAACGAAAATTGGCGAGTTTTATTGGACGAATTGCAATCATCGTTTGAAGAAGGTTTAGGTTTGGCTTTTAAAAAAATCATTCAGAAGTTTTTTGATTACGTTCCGTTAAATCAAATTTTTATAGATTAAATATTTAAAATTAATTATTAATATATACTCATTAAATTATCTTACAAATGTATTACCTGATATATTTTAATAAATAATACTACTAAATAAACACATTGTATATATTGTATTGTATCTACGTTTGTGTGCAAAAAATGATACTGTACGTTTGAACACTTATAAATAAATACTGAAATATAAATTCAAAAACAATTATTTATAATTCATTAACTTTTACAAATTGCGTTGCGCTTATATTTTAATTTTATTTAAAAATCAAATAGGATTAAATTATTACTATTTATGTACTAGTGCAAATAATTTTTTTATTTTCAAATAGTTAAGAGTAGTTACACAAAGATGGGAGTTTCATCTATATAAGTAGAATAATACAACAATAATTTTTTTATAAATTAATTAAGTACCTACATAATATATCTTTACAATTATTTATTGTAAACGAAATACAATACAATGCTATATCGAGATTATAATAATCGCATGTATAAATAATAATAAATTCAATTTAATTATTAAAACGTATTTTAATATGTATTTATGTATCAATAGTGGAAGGTCAAGGTATACATTAAAATTAAATAGAATATAAAATAAAAGAACATAGATATGTAATTATATAATGTAAAACTGGTTTTTAGTCGAATTGAGTTTTAATAATCATCTTATGTTTTGGAAAAAAAAATTGTTTTGTTTGTTTTGCACGGAATAAGAATACTAATTACTTATAACAAGACCGGATGAATATAAAATAGTCTTCGTTTTAAAAAGATTCTAATCATTTTCAAATATATTCAACAACATAAAAATTGATAACTTATCTATATTTTGAATGAACCGAAAAATGATGTTACTTAGTGTATTATATTATATACGAGTAAGTCTATAAAAGTTACTCTACTTTTCAACATTTTTAATTTGTAGTCAAAAATTAAGAATCATAACGCGTCATTACAAAAAATAACTTAAGATAATTTAATCTAAAAGTTTACGCTTTTAAATATTTAAATGTAGAACTTATTAACTAACATATTGAATATAATATATATATTTATTATAATACAGGAGAGAGGTGGGGTAAATGGAGTACCTAGTCTAGTAAAACACGGGTATTATCCAATCGTACAATAATCTACTGGTAGATCAGGTACAAAAAGTTAACAAATTCTCGTTTATATTTTTCAAATATCATCAAAATGTCAGTCAAGACAAATGGATTATACGCTCATAACCGTACGGGTATTTTATCAAAAGAACTAAGAAAACTAAAAATATTCAAATGTTTTTAAATTGCACAACACTAGTCTGAATATTCTGTAAATCACACCTGCACTTTCAGATAATAGTCGTTTAAGTATCCGGTGAAATTGGTGAAATTTTCTTCATAATTATTTTGAAAACTGTTGAGAGAATTTCAAAAAAAAAAACGATTTGTAATACTCCGACGAGACAATCTGTTCATCGACAGAAATCATTCATAACCTAACCTAACCTAGTCTTTCTCGGTCAAAACAGATGAAAAAATAACACATCTTAGGTAAAACTCACGGCTTCCTCGTTTCACTCAGAATCTAAAACAGTGGCTGCTGGCGATCATACTGTAAGGCTCAAATTTTGGATTTTCGAGACCACCGGCGCTCACAGTTGATTATTATTACCACGTCTTATGACCGCCGATGGCCGTAAACTAAATTGTTTTAAATTATTTTATTTCCTATGGCGCCGCAGAAACTAACCTTAAAAATAATATTCGCCACGGCACAGAGGACAGAATCACGATTCTTTGATACAATAAACATATTAGTTTCGCAGTGATTTTTTGAAATAAAGATACGAATGTTATATTTTCACCCCGAGATATTGAAATACACAAAACACAAACTACAAATAACTTGTGGAAAAACGCTTGGTGTATTTGGTAAGCCAACGACCACGGACAAGCATACGGCGGTCAACGTGATTTATACTTTTATGCATAAACACCATGCCGATGGTTCAATCCTATATTTTTCATTTCAACGCTTTAAATTACAGATTTACACGATCATTAATCACAACCAATTGGAATCTATTTACAATCGTTTTCACCCCAAGTTGTACGTTATTTTTGTTGTATAACAGGTTCCAATATTATAATTCATGATAGATATGGTAGAATAATTATCTGCAAACATTAATATGTGTAATATGTAATATGTATGAAAAAAAAAAAAAAATCTTCCGATGGTTTTAAATTACTTCAAACTTGACCGGAGATTCAAGTCTAAGCACGTCTGCGAATCACAAAAAATAAATAAATACAAAGTAGTTTAAGAAAAAAAACGATACATGTTATGCTGAAAAACAACAATATTTCAATATCATGAATGTTACATAATGTCATGTTGCTGAAATTATTCAATATTCATTTATCATTATATAACATAAGTGTTTACAATACAATTTTAGTGTGATTGACTATAGTCGTCTTATTACACTTAATTTTATTTCGTTTATATCTATTCGAAATAGAAATATTTTCTCTACGAGTTTGAAATATCGAACACATAATGTGACTTTTATTGACGAGTATTTTCAGAGTTTGAAGATACCGCATATGATTTCAAGAGGAAAATCACATGAAATCTATGTATTGATTTTAATATGAAGTAATCTTTTGTGGGTTTATTCACAAAAGGCCAAAATATATCAAAGCTATAGATAAACCCAATGCGACTAAGAGTTATGATAAAAATTAAGAGTTGGTTTGATTAAACTGAGGTTGTATTAACATTTTTCTCCTCCACATTTTCTTCACGTGTTCATTCCAATATCTTCAAAACATATGTGAAAAATGATCTTAGAAATACGATCCACCGTTTGATTTTCACTGTAAAAAGTACTAAATTAAACAAATAGAGGGGTTTACAACTTGAAATTTCGAGAGAAAAAAGTGGTAGAACAACTACATAAATATATAACATATTATAAAAGTAGGTATAAAAATTTATTCGAAATCTAAAACGTTAAACGCTTAAACACGTATATACTACTTGTTTTCGATTATTCATATTTTATATTATCACCGTTATGTTATGAATTAAACACTATAATTATAGTAATTTGAGGTGCCTAGAAGTGGAAATTTCCAGACTCTATCACACGCGTACTGTAGTGGTTTTGTTTCATACGTTTGACCTTTTTGCGACGTGCCAACCAAACAGATCTTGTTATAGTATGTGAAAAGGATGTTTCGAAAAAGATTTGAATATTAATTACCAGCGTCAATGGCCGCGGCGGGTCGTACCGCGAAAGGCCATTAAAACGGGAGACACTGCTCGACGAACGGTGTCAAACGGCGACCGTAACACAGGTACGACAGGGGTGAATATCGCCCCATGTCGTCGTGTCAGTCAGCAAAGACACGTTGGATTCGCCGGGGGTAGCGGTTTCGATAAAGTCGAGGAAAAATCGCTCGAGCGTCGTAGAAGTACGCGGCGCTTGTATGCCTTCCGGTAGGGCCGACGGGCTGGTGTAGGCGCGTTCAATGTATTGGAGCGAGGAACCCAGTGCGGTTCGTCAGTGTCTTTCGATTAGATCCCAGAGCCAGCATGAAATACGCAGCCGTAGACTATTATTACGAGACGCCGAATTCAAATTTATTTTAATTGATTATTACGATTTTTTTTTCGTAAAAGTCAGTATATCGTTGTATTATTGATAAATTATAAATTTGTATAATTGATGTGGTCCACGCACGGTGACGTGGCGAACTTAAAATCAGGCGATTGAAATTCTACTGACAATCACTGACCCAACATCCTAAGCTATGTGTTATACACATCGAAGATAAATTACGATATAGGTTTTACCATACATTTTATACCCACATCGTGGTAATACGAATTGCTTATATATATAATATAAAAAGTCGAATTTTCCTTAGGCAGTTGTGGTTTATACATCCGAAAAATCTCAGAGGCAATCGCCTTTCAAATAACCCGTCGTCACGCCACCGCACCGGTATGAGAGGAGTTAAGGTGTAATCTATGTTTTTACATAGGTCTCGGTCGTTGCCCGGCCCGATCGCTCAATTTCTCCAGACGGTCTTGCGTTTTCTGTTAGATCAGGATAAAATATTACAAGATTTTTTCATTTATTATTGAATTCTTCTATGCTATCAAGGCGATCCACTAACCAACGAATAAAAACGAATGAAAAACCGAAAAACCAGTTTTACAGCGAGTAGCAGCGCCACCTACCGGGTCTAATCGTGAATCCAAACCATCCGGGAACACACACAACATATTTCGTCGAAATCAGTCCACCCTTTTAGGAATAGTTCAGTTTCATACACACGCATAGAAGAATTGTAAGAATATAAAGATTAGGATAATAGTTCGACGGACATACAGAAGAATTATATATGCACAAAGATTACACCAAAAAGCAAACGTATGACATATACGATTAAATCCATCTCACGAGATGACGATAGAAACACTATTCCCACAGAATCGTTGCTGGCTAACACAATTTGGCGATATCATTGAAATCCATTGAAGAAATAATTAAACTTTTGTTCGTCCTAATTCCTAATCCAATGGTGCTGTTGCAGAATCGTAAGTCGTATTTTATATGTTGTTAATGGGATTGTTAACAGACGGGCTCGTCGTTAAAATTACGTACGAGTGTACGTAATCTTATCATAAACGAGGGTCGGTATAATGTAATAATAATTAAAAATTGCAATTAAGCATGCGAATAATCAAATTATATGCTAAGGTCAACACGCAGCGTGCGTTTTGTGTACGGTACAGTCAAAAGTTATATTATTATTATACGAAATAAAAATTTGCATTTTTTTTATCGGTAAAATTATTGTTTGAAACGAATGAAAAACTCGAGACGTGGGAAATTGTAACTGCTAAGCCCAGTTGATTGCAGAGTCCGAGTCTAAACGAAATGTTTAAGTCAGCGGACGATTTAAAATCAGTACTGAAAATGTCGTGCCAACGAATCAAGTGTAGACATTTCGTTATAGTTTTTAATTCTGCAGTCATTGGAAGGCGCACAACTAGTTTTGTATTCTGAAACCTGTTGTGCAAACTATACAGTATAATATAGTTATAGCCGAAGGAACAACCGAAGGGTAGCAAGTGAAACATGTTGTTGCCATATTTATCATGATTGAATTATTGGTAGATGCATTCCGAATTCGTCCTTAACTAATCTAATTACTTATCGAATGCGATAAGGATATTATCCGTAATGATATCATCAATTATTCAGTCATTTGAGCTATTTGGCCATCAGATTAACATGGTAACATAGGGAATTATTCTTGATGGTAAAATTATTATTGATCGTGAATAGTTAAATGTTTAGTTATTTTATCATTAAGTCATAATCACAACATGGTCGGGTTATTTTAAATTTCGAGTGGAAACGAGGAATCTATTGATTTCATTCCCATGACGTGTGTGTGTTTTTTTAAAATTTTTTTTTATGTGTACATGATAAGTACTCGAAAAAACGGTCCGATTTTCGACTTCAATATAGATTTCTGGTAGTACAGTTTATCCGGTTGATATTTTGGAAAGGTCATTTTTCGAGTTTCTCTACAGTTTATAAGTCATACGTGGAAAACTGACGAAAAACGGCAACATTTACGGCAAAATCGATGACAACAACAAGAGTATTCTGTGTTAGGAACACTGACAATTAATGAATAAAACAAATGTCATTTACATAATTATCGACATGTGATTTTTTTTTTCGATAAAAGTTTCTTCAGCTTACTTTATTAAGAAATTTGCTTCCACTACTAATATTAACCATTTTTAGAAATAAAGCTGATTCACCTTACCTCTTTCACTTAAAATTGGTTTTTCGAGAGCAATGGTACGAAATTGGTCGTAATAGAGAAAAGTGAGTTAAGTGTCATATTATAATATATTGTTATTATTGTTAGTTTTAATAATATAAACAGATTTATTTTCAATTATTGGAAAGTCGTTGTGAATTTTGAAATTGGAATTTGGAATTATATACTAAAATATGTCATTGTATATTTAGAGTTTATGAAGTTTTAGTATTCTACATTTTAGTGGGATCACATACAATTGTAAACATTAAATTTAATGTATAGTATTGTGTATTACCATTTTAAAGCTATAATTTGTATTTTAAAGTTACATAAGACCTGTAATGTACATTTAGTACTTACAGATTTTTAGGCACATCCAATGTTTATGCAATATCTTCATATATTCTGTTAAACTTAAAACTAATATTAATTTGTTTATACTTAAAGATAGCCTTTGGACGAATTAGCGTTTATAAGAAACCAGAAAATAAAGATCTGAGACGGTGGTTGTTTGTTTTATAGCCACAGAAGAAAGCGATCTACATGGTGTTTTGCATCAAAACATTCGTTTGTATCATAAAAATGTAAAAAAGGCGGAAAAACATCTTGGCAATAAAGTGCGCAGTAGTTTTTAAAGAGTAAAAAGAAAAGGATACTAGAAGGTATATTCGAAGCAAGACAACTTCAGTTATTTCGAATCAGAATATAGAACTTTTAAAAGCGGAAAAAGCTTTTTTCAGAAAAAAGTTATATGTCATTTATATAATATTTTTGAATAAAAATTCCAATATTAATGATATGATAAATTCCATATGTTAATAATCACTCCAAATGGGTTCAATGATATCAAACAGAAATTGATAGGACTGAGAACAGCAAGAAATGAGTCGATGGTATTTCCAGCAGATTAAACCAAATAGAATAATGTCAAGTCAGTTCTGTTATAAAGTTATTTATTTTCAAGTATAAAGCAGTGATGAACAAGCAGATTATTCCGAAATGCAATCACACGAAACGGTGAACAAATAAAAGTAACATTATGGATTTAATATATCAGGGATTTACTTAATTTGAAAAGCTACAACATTAATTGTTTTGAAATATATATGTTTTACAAAAATATTTTCGAAATAAAGTTATTTACGATCTTAATTATGTTTAAAAATACATATTAATTATTTTTTCCTCAGGCATACATTTTGTTGTGAAAGATAGAATTTAATCACTCGTGTTAGTGTTGTCTTTTTAGATTCCAAATGAACCATGGATTTTCATGTTGGTTTTAAAATAGAACTTTTTTTTTCTGTTTATACTTTCTCAGCACTTACAGTTATTTGTTAGATTTGGTTTAATACATTTTGAACATTATTATTTATTAACAATATTTAATTATCTACCGTATAAAAATCGTATATTAATTACGTATTATTTAAATAACGTGTTGGTGTTAATAATGTTTTAAGTATAAAAAATTGTATTATAATTTTATTTCATTTGCTTCGAGCAATTTAAAATTGTTTTTTGACCTTGCGCATTTTAACCTAGTACATTTCGTCGTTTATAAAGTTTTAAAGCCTTTAAAAAAATAAACAAACCGATGAAAATTTTAAATTTCTCGATATAAGGTATAATCGTTCAAGTTTAACATTTCATACAATTTTTTTTTAATCTTACTTTAACATCTGAGTTTCTTCAATTATCCTATTCCTTACGCTTACACGTTCAATTACTGAGAATATCGAAAAACAGCTCGTTTAAGATCTAAGGTAAGTATAACACCATACATGTCCATATTTTGATTTAAATGAAAGTTTTATTTTGTCTATTGCGATTTGAATAATTCTATATCAACGGTTTTTATTAGAATCGAGCGATTTTTATGTGCGGATATTTTTGTGGCTAGTTAAATTCTATGTTATTAAAGTAGAAAAAAAAAATACAGAAATTATAATATAAGTAGAACGCGTCGGACGGAATTATTAAATGGATTTCAACGAAATACCTTACTTCCTGAAAACGCTCACGGCTATTAAACTTAGTTGGCGGGCATCGTCAAATGTTTTTTTCTTCATAGCTACACGCCATGCCTGTGACCTTGAGTACGTTTTATCATTACATTTTTATAAATAAAATGATGTATTCAAAATTTTATAGATTTGAATGAATACGTGACTTTTATAATATCAACATACAATTCAAACTGGGATTGTCGTAAAATTAATGGCTTCCGGAGCACAATATAATATTCATCTATAGGCTTCACTATAGATTACTATGTGAACAAATTCCTTTAAAATGCTTTAAATTACACGTTATTGTGAAGAATTTCAAGTTAAAAATACAATATCCACACTTTAAAAACACATATTTGTATGCTATGGAAACGTTTACTTTCGATGAATTATAAAATTACGATACGGCATAGGAAACACGAGTTGTATTAAATGACGTTTTTAAAATGTAGAAAAAATTGTAAAAAGCAAAATTAATTAACTCAACATCATTTGCCAAGTTCTTTCGAAATTTCAAATTTCGAATTCAAGCGTTTATGAAAAAACTATGACTACAGATTTCTATACAAGTAAAAGGAGCGTATAAGAGATATTGCATTGAGTTTTTAATTTCTTTCTTTGATCAATCAAAGTTATTTTATCGAAATCGAAAATGTATACACACATCACGGTAAAATCATTACATTTTTCGTTTCACTCATAATCTAAAATTATTATTATGCTGTTGACATTTAAAAAATTGCGTCCGATCATAACCATATTTTAATTATAAATTAATTAAATAATAAAATCGATTCAGATCGTATAATATCATGAAGGCAATACTGATTTTCTTCGAATGTTTACTTTATTATTATTCAGAAATAATGTGAACTTACATAATATTATAATATTGAGTATTTCTGTTTTATCTTTATTAAATGTTGATGACATTTTTGAATTAAAAGTGTTTTTTTCTTAATTTCAATAGAAAATATACAAGTTGTATGAGACAGTATGAACGAAATCAACTCAAATCTTGTACGATTGATTAGTTTTTTAGCTCAAATATGTTTTATGGCATTTTCTTCTATAGTACATTTTTTGTATTTCCCGAGTAAACATACTAAATTTGAATATTCTAGTTTTACTCGAGATAAAGGCGTCGTTTTTTCCTACCTCGTATTTAATAATTTTAAATGAAAATAAGTCATTTTGATTCTGTGAATTTGTATGCACAATAAAAAGGAAAAGTTTTCCACTCCTAGAAATACACATAGGTATTATTATGAAGCAATGATATTGGGAAATAACGCAATATATTTGCATTGTGCCTTGAATTGTCACTTTAAACTGCGTAGAAAATTTTTTTAATACGTTATTTCAATAATTAGATACATATTATATGAATATGTATTTGAAAATCATTCTATCATTTTTTTTTTGTTTTTGAGGTATTTTAATTTTACTAAATTAAAGTAGATACTAATAGTTGTAGGTACCACACATATAATTGCCTTCACCGAAAAACAATATTTTGAATTTATTTTTTTTTACCAGCTAGGTTTCTAATTATACTTAATTGAGTAAAAATATCTAGAAAACGTATTTTTTTTCTACCGATAAATATAGTATTTCGAGCACATAATTTTTTTTTTTAATGAACATTTATTTTTTATCCATTTATTAAGTTTAAGAAATTTATTTATTTGAATCACAGAATTTATAGTGAAAAAATGAGCTTAACAAATACTAAGTTTAAATATTCAATGATATGTTGCCATTAAATAAAAAATATTTTATATAATCGAATTAAAACGATTCAACGCGATATCTTTTTAACTATTACAAACATTATGTTTGGCATTATCGATGGAGCGAATTTCAAAAAAATTGATTGGTTAAAAACTTAAAACACCCCTTGAATTCATAGTTGAAGTGCGGTAGGTGTATTTGAATAAAATTAATATCATCTCCAAAGTATCATGTAAATATAACTGCCTGTTTAGTTTTTATGTATACCAGACAAACGAGTTTGTAAATTCAGGTATATAATATTTTATCGTTAATTAAAATAAAGTAGTAGGGAGACAATTGTGTTTAAAAACTGTGCTGAATAGCATGTACAGTTCATTTGTCTGGTCTTCTTTATTAATGCTACAGAATCATAGTCAAACATTGTTGCGTTTGAAGTTTGACGAGGTCGACGGCAGTTGAGGATCATACCTAGGCGTTATCGGACTTGCGTTTTTCAATTACAAATCGTGCAATATGGCTGCTAATATTGTAAACATTGTTTGCGGTCTTGTGTGCGTTGTCATTGCTATCGTAAACGCGGCTCCACCATCGAAATTGCGTGAGTATAAGTAGTAAAACTTCTATCCGAGAGTAGCTAATTTAGAATCTTAAGTACACGAATCTTTTGTTATTTAAATCTAAGTTGAAATATTTAAGTATCGATTTAAACCATTCAAAAAAAAAAAAAAAAAAACCGTCCCTTTTTCAAATCAATTAATCATTTTTAATCCTTTGAATATAGATACGTAATTAGATAAGATTAACTAGATGATATTATTATACAGTGTAACGGAAAAGTCGACAGTAGTTTTAATGTAATTATTTTTTTTTTTATCAAAAAATAAAAATCACTGAAGTCACGCTGTAGTAACTTCGATATTCAATTTATAAACCGTCTTATTTTTAAATTTCAAAATACGTGATTAGAATTACACATTTGGGTTTTTAATTCTAAGATTGATTCATTACCACGTATAGAATATAATATATTATACATATATACGCGAGCATTAATCAATAGAACAAAATAGTTTTCATAATTCATAGTGCTCAGAAATTATTCTATCATGTTTCTAGGATGATCAATTCACAGAAAAATGTAATATTAATTTAATTTTGTTTACTGAAAAACGAGTATCATAATTTAATCACAAAGATGTAGGTAATCTGTAAGTTTAACAATCTATCCGTGCTTTCGACCGAAGATCGCGACTTTAAAAAAATTTAATTTTTACAAAAATATCTATTGTTAGTGATATTCTTATAAGTTTAAAACTATGTTCTTACGTGTATACGTTTTTATTTAATATAATCTTGAAAATGAACTTGAAAAAAAAATCAATAAATCATGTGCCCTTTTGAAATGAGTTATTAGTACGAGTTATTAAGTGAGTTATTTATTTTTACTAGTGGAGTTGTTTTCAAAAATACCGACACGTCTGCGAGAAAAGTTTGCGCACGCCTATGATAATGGAATATTGTATATATTCTGAGTAGACATAGAAATGCAACGCAGTTCGTATTGTAATTCATATTTGGTAAATTTATTTGTTAAAGGAGCTCACAAAAAAATACTATATATTATAAAGAAAACGATTAAAAAAAAAAATGGAAAATATATAAAAACTATATATTTGGATGGTAATTTTTCAAAATACTTTTTACAATTTTTTTTAGCGCAGAAATTTTAATCTGAATCACAGGCAATATTTTCATTTTGAATCTGGTGCACCGTAAGAGGTGTGGTGCAAAAAGAGTTATAATTGACACTTCGGTTGGAGATTTTACCTTGATCACGACGAGGGCATAGCTTTTAAGCACTGCATTTAAGCACCGCTTACACTTAAAAAAGAGGAAAAATAAAAATATTAAATAATTTTACTATAATATTTTAATTCGATTTGAGCTAAGGGCTATTATTGTTTTTGTAACTTATAACGACAGTGAAAATAACGAGCATGTTTGAAAAGAAAAGATTTACAACAAAGATCTGGACGAAAAATGTGGATAAGATTAGTCAGAGGAATTAATGAAATTGATAATGGACAGGAAGAATGGAGCGAATGTTAAGGAGAATATAAGATTCGGAAATAATACGTAGAGCCAAAAGAAAATAGGAATGAAAAAAGGAATTGTCTGCTAGGGAGAGCAATTGAAAAATGACGTGGTTGAAATCGCAGATTGATTCGTCGTGAGGTCTAGTGCAGAGAGAGGAAGAATTGAGAGACAGTTTGAATGAGTGGTTGGGAAGTAGGCTGTGTTCTATTCGAAGGCGGGCGAACGCGACGTTTAGAGACGCCTTTGAATAAAATTATAATTAATATTTAAATTTTTAATATATTTTGATTTTTTTCATAGATTTCTTATAACGTATTGTTATTACGTGTAAATTTAAAATAATAAGAAAACAGTAAACATTCTATGGAACTAATGTCTAGTACACCCAAGTTTGTGTTTACTCTTACCACGAGTATATATTTCAATTTTATTTATAAATAAAGAATGTATAGTCAGGTATAATTGATTTAAATTTTTACTGACTGTTTACTAAAACGTTTTTCATATGAATTTTGACAGTTTAAATAATAATAAGGTATTTTTTAACTAATTTGAAATTTACATTAACAATCAAATTCGTAAATTGTTACAGCAAAAGGGTTTCAACAATGCAAAAAAAGTGATCCAAATCTCAACGAATGTTTGAGGAAAGGACTCCAGAGTGCCGTTCCCCATTTGGCTAAAGGTAAACACAGATCGATTATTGACGAATACATATTATATTTACTATTACCTAAGAATATTGTTTAAATTTTGACTTATTTAGGTATTCCGAGTTTGGGTATAATCCAACTAGATCCGTTGAGAATCACTGCTTTAAAGATAGACCAAGGCAATGGACCAGTCAGTATAAAATTGAGTTTTACAGATTTAGACATAATGAATCTAAAGACTTCACAAATAAATGTATTGAAGTAAGTGTATATTGAATAACGCATATTATGATGTAAACAAATGTATTCACATCGAATAATTTCAGGTATGACCCGGTAACATATTCTGTGTATGTTGAGTTGAAACCTCAAAAAACAATAATGTTGGAAGGAAATTATGAAATATCCGGAAAAGTATTAATCCTTCCGATTGTAGGAAAAGGAAAATGTAAAATTATGTTAGGTAATAATAAAACTAATGCGTTTACAATATAAAAAGTACACGTGTATGTAAAAATGTTAATGGGTTATTTATAACGCTTTTGTTATTTTTTAGACATGGCAAATGTTTATGGCACAGTCGCAATGAAACCGACAGTTAAAAACGGAAACACATATTTGGAAGTCGATACTTTGTCGTGGAAATTTACAGCTTCAAACTTGAACCTCAAATTAGAAAACCTTTTTAATGGAGACAAAGCTTTAGGTAAATTATATTTTTATAATATTATGTTATGATTAGAGCCAGGATTTCTATGACTTTTGCGTTTTTTTTTTCTTTCGGAACGTTTTAGACAATACTTTTCTAATAAGAAATGTGTTTCAATAATTACATCATATTAAAGTATACCTAAATATTATCATGTATAAATTACCCACTTGGTATATATTTTTATTTATGTGATAAAATTATACTAAAATCATTTTGGAGAATTATTCATTTCATACCAGTGCGAAATACGTACGGAGACAAATAATTGTTCGACTTGTTGAAATGTTGTTAATTCTTAATGACAATAAAAGAAACAACAAGAACTTTCAAAAACGAAATTAAAACCGAATTAAATTTTCGGTGTGATAACCAGAGAGTAAAGAGTTAGTATTAAATTATACATTATTACCGATAACTTTCAGTAATATTACACAGTTATTTTTAATGAAATCCTATCTCTAGTAGTTGTCAACCTAATTAATAAAACTACTTTAAACGCGATTCACGAATCAATTGTTTTATTGTATTGTAATTTTTATTACAGGAAACAACATGAACGTGTTCTTAAATGAGAATTGGCGCGAAGTCGTAACTGAATTGCAACCGGCTATCGAAGAAGTTTTTGGCGCTGCATTCTCAGGAATTGGTCAACAATTTTTCAACCGTATTCCAATCAACCAAGTAGTATTAGATGATTAAATTTGTTTCCGTTGTCCGTTTATTTTTGTTGCTTGTTATGCTTTTATTTGTTCATATGGCGTGATTATTTGTGATTGCAACATATTTTATTTATACTGAGTAGAATATGAGGAATTATTAGGAATTCATTGTATTTTAATTACTAAAGTATAAAAAAAAAAAAATTGCAATTGATAAATTAAATAAATATGTACAGTTTGTGTATTATTTCATAAATAATATGTTCGCGAATTTAAGCTACTTGTAAGCTAATTAATTATTACGAGTATAAGATTTAAAACCATTTGTATCGTTACATTTTATTAAAAAAACAATCTGTTGCATCAGTTTATTATTGAGATTTTTAATTTAAATTATTTGAACGACGAGTTTACTTATAGTAAAATTATAGATTGGCTGGCAAAAAGTGATAAGAAACGAAAAATGCATTCAAGATTTTCTGTATGATAATATTCGTAAAAATATGATTAAGAATTTTAAAACGCAGGGTAATTATTTGAGTGTTGTCCAGTCGATACTTTTAAAGTTAATGTGAAATTATTTTGAAATATTAACACTAAGTAGTTTTTAAGTATTTTTTTTTAGTTTTAATTATTTAATAATTAAGTTGAATACTTTTTTAATATGAAAAAAATTAAGAGTGTTTAAAGAACAGATATTCGCTTTAACATCTGATTGAAATAAATTTAAACTCTACGGCTTTTTCAAATTAAAGCGAGATAGATCTGAACGAAATCATTCAACGTGATTAATTTTTCATTTTGTTTAGTCCTTACTGCTCGTTATCTCTAATTTATATTAATTTTCAGTTAACAATTTTAAATTAATTAAAAATTTAATATTGGCCAAGTTTTCCATTATTTAAAAGCTTTTTAAGAAAATGCTTAAAAAAACTACGATTAAATGTATCAATTTTATCAATTAAAGTTATATTATAAATTCTTTTTATATTCGTAGCCATTTATAAACATATATTAGTGAATATATTTTTTTCACTATATATTTCCATTTACTCGTATTATGAATCTGTTTATCAAAGAAATTTAGGTTTTATCTTATGAATTATACTCATATCACTTCAGTATGATTATAAAATTGTTTACAAGTGGTTGAAACAATTTTATAGAATCGATATATATTTAAAAAAAATCACAAATAGGCTAATGATAATTAAATTTGATCGATTTTACTATCTTATCGATTAAAGAAAGTTATATTCATAATACTAACATGGCTGTTTATAAAATAATTTTTAACCTAAAACGAAATTATATTAGACTAAAACGATTTTGGTTTGGTTTGGACTTGAAATTGAATTGACTTTTTTTCGTGATTTATTTTAATAGAATGTTTGATTTAAAGTATTATATTATAATATCGATTATGGTATTAATAAATTGAAAGTTTTTAAAGAGTATAATGTAATTACTGTAAACAATTAAATGATTTACGCACGTTTGAATGTTTAAAGTAAATATTTAATTTAAATAATACGTTATTCGTGTGTTAGTGTGCGATTTCTTCTAACCAGTTTTACTACTATAAATCTCGATTAGTAGTTGATACATTATGATACTAAGAAACATTAAAAATCGTAATAAAAACCAACTTAGTTCCGGGTGAACAATTATAATTTTGAAAATAATTTTGAATTTGCTTGTTTCTTGAACGGCGAGAGAATGTGATGCACATAATTTTATTCTTTTTTTTTTTTTTCAAATAAATGTCCATACAATATATCACATCACTTTAAATAAATGAACAACAACATCATGATCAGTAAAAATCTAGGTTACATGAGGATGACAATCGCATATTAAGTGTGGTAATATATAATATCTTGTCTGATGTCGAATAAACTATATTCGGTCCTGGGTCCAACCGTTATTTATTTATCCTTTGTTTTGTTTGTAATATTACATGTTCAAATTTGAAATGAGTAATAAAAAAAATCACCGCGTTAAAAAATTATTCTTAATGAAGGTCGGTGTAATTAATTACACTATGTTAAACACCTTAACATTTAAAATTGATTGGTAATCAATAATTACACATTTCTATTGATATTGAATCTGAACATAAATAACGTCTAATAAAACGCATATTTTTTCAGGGGTTGTTTTTGAAACAAAAATGACATCTAAGAAAATTAGTTTCAATATTTATTATGAAAACAGTTGGTTTTGCGGATTCGCCATAGCCACTTAGTTACTTCAATGTGTACAATTTAAAAATATTATTAAAAATGTATAAAAATGCTCGAATACACAAAATATTTTTCAATTTAAGTGTATTTTCAAAAGTTTAAAAGGAAACAAATTAAAATAAATATTTCTAATTATCTCATATTATAATGAACAACGTTTATTATTGATGTGGCAATAAATTTATACCTAAGTAGTACTTGTATGACTAGTTTGTAAATTCAAAAAATGCAAGTAACTTCATTATTTGAATTCTAGATATAAAGTAGGGATAGAAGGTTAAGTCAGGGTTTATAAGGATGTATGATATCGTTGTGGTTTTGTTCAATCGTCTGGTTAATGTCATTCCGTTGAAAATTCGTACTTAAATAGAAGTCGATTCTCACAGTTCATTATTAAGGTTAAATTTTTCCAAAATAATTGTGTTATAAACCGTTAAATATGACTAAATTTATTGTGAAAATTGTTTCTTGTCTTATCTACGTCGGGGCTGTACGATCTGCTACGCCGGCTGAGTTGCGTATGTATCTTATAATTATATATGATTGATCAGTGTTAGTCAATATTTCAAGAAACGTTAAGTTATTTTCAATTGAGGAAAGTAGTAATTTATTTGAATTCCACTTGATGAAGCATTGATATAGACATTGTGGTCGAATTACTGTTATGAGAAAGAAAATGTAGTGTGTTATAGTAATTGTCAATTATTATCATCAAGCTAAGACAAAAAGTGAGACGAGTTGTTAGGGAAATTTTCAGCTCAAATAATTTTTTCACAAATTCACGAGCACAATTTTTATTCAATTATCAATACTTTCGTATGTATGAGTGTTAGGTGGCATTAGTTTTTTTTTTAATATTATTTTTTTAAAAATATTTTCATTGATTAATTATAATGTAAAATATAGTAAAAAACGTGACCATTGTTTAGATACAAATCGAAAAGTGGATATTTCTCAAGAGTTGAAAATATTTACTGTATTGGTTGTTGATGTGTATAGCTTTTTCAGTTTAGAAATAAATCCTATAAATAAAAATAATTAAATTAAGTGATAATATGTGTAAATGTTGATCCGCAAAGTAAAACTAAAGGCTAATAATAAAAATAAAAAATAAATTGAATATTCAATTTCAAATAAATGTTCAAGTTTTATATAAATAAATTAATAATAAAGTATTAATAAATATATTAACTAATTGATTAAAAATATTTAACATATCAAAAATAAAAATAAAAATAAATAGGTCTTGCCTGGAGTATTCTAATGAAAGAGTGCTAAATATTGTAACGACCGGTTTCGAATAAAATCCATCATCAAGTGTAAAGAACGCACTAAACATTATTCACTGGATATCCTTTATTTATAACTGAACATATTTATTTTCATTTATTTTGTTGTATATTTTTTACATACATTAAGAGCTACTCGAATAAAAACGACAAAAAAAAAAAATGATTTATTTATTTAAAAATATCCACGTGAAAGCGATATTTAAATGTTTTCATTTGGTTCGTTTAAGTGCAAAAATTTTGCAAAAATGCCAAGATGTAATATTATTTTCTATATTCATCTTCGAAGACGTGTTTATTTAATTTGTTTTTAAAATTTAATATTTTAATTCAAAACCCTTTCGTCTATTAATTATTACTTAAAATATTTTAGGTGTCTTGGAAAATAATATTTCTGATATAGTCTCTAAAGTTACCCGTCACGTTGTATGAGCGTAGAGATCTATCAGTTCAAAAATTAATTTCTAAACTTGTTTAAAATGTATCTGACCGATTGTAAAGGCTAATTTTATTACATTTTCTTATTGGACGGGAAATTTTACGCATCATTTGTTTTTCGTGGGGTTTGCTGAGATAATTTTCAGTCACAAATCTAAATTTGTTTTTATCGATTTTTGCGATTCACTCGGAAATACGAGCTACCAACATGTTGTAGCATTTTTGGACTATTTAACGGTTTTGCGTTCACTTCCGAAAAACAAATTGATTACAAAATCTCATTCAATACATCTTGGCGTAGTTACGCGACGATAACGGAAGATAATTTGACTAAGGGTGGTCGGTTTACGTTGTTTCTAAACGTAAACATCGGGAAAATGCGTGACTTTGTTGCATGTTATCGTTTAGATTTGAATACATTATATTATAGGAAAATAATAACCTTCGACCGACGAACAGGAGTGCCTGGTAGCCGGTTTGCCCGAGTGTATTTGAATATTTCATAAACTATAATAACATTTGCGCTACTTAATATTTCCGCGTGAGTATCATACAACTCATATACTGGTAGCGTTTCCTGATTAAACTTGTTAGTTATCTCAAATTTAGTTATTGTAATTATGGATCATTATAGAGGCCAGATGTCATGAGAATATTTATGACACATACCTATATTATTATATTATGGCATAGTTTCACAATACTTTATTCTTCTGATTTTATTCATTTTGGTTCATATCGGAAAACGGTTGTTTGCCGATTAAACTTTAGTGACAGGTACCACTAACATTTTTAGGAAATGCTCGAAATATATAATAATATTGCAATAATCATTTGTTTATAAATAACGATTTAAGCAGTTACATGAAAAATGAAGGGGATTTTTTTAATTAAAAATTGTATTGGCAACATATTATTTTAACAATCCAAGACTATTTCAAAATTGTTTACCGTGAGTTGTTTTTCATGACTATTCGGCCGAGTAGAAGAGTAAGAAAAACATAAATATCAATACAACGACATAAATGTTTGCATATCAAATACAATTCTATTTCATTACCAAGAATGTCATCGTCCGTCGCTCGAATTTCACCGAGGCTTCCAGCCTTTTTTTCCCCCCAGTTCATTTCCAATGAACTCAACACCGCGAACAGTCTGTACAAAACAATTAGAATATTATCAGATGTCAAAAAAACATAATTCCATAGCTAATAAAATCGAAATTTATAACTCAATAAAATATAAACACGATATCAATATTAATGTTAGGTAATAACTTACTATTGCCGTCAATGTTATAAACAATAATAAAAAAAAATCTATATCGTTACGATTTGTTTCAATACTGATATATAAAAACTATTTTTATTTTTGTTTATAATTTCTGTAATAAATTCTATAATAAATTTTCCGTTGGTTGGGTTTTTACGATGCACCTATGCGAATATTGATATCATGCCATATTTTTATTCTAGTCTAGTCTGTTGTAGTATAATAATATAATATTAATTTCAAAAGATATTAATTATTATTGAATTTGTAGCAAAAGGTTTTATTCAATGCAAACTAAGTGAACCAACTTTTAATGAATGTATTAAGAACGGATTACAAAAGGCAGTTCCTTATTTGGCGAAAGGTAATTATAATAATGTTAGATTTTAATTAAAATTTCATATTCTCTTGAACGTTCTAATTTTTCGATCATTTTTTTTTTTTTTTAGGCATTCCTAGTCTCGGTTTACTCCCAACCGATCCATTGAGAGTTACTTCTTTGGTAATAGATCAAGGCGCAGGAGCCGTTAATCTTCAAATGAAGTACAAGGATCTGGATATTTTGAACATGCGTACAACGACTATCAAGGAATTAAGGTATGTAATGTCGTTTGAAAATGTTTTTGATTAATAATTAGGTCATGATTAACTGTCGCAGATACAATGCAAAGAATTACACATTTCAAATCTCATTAGAAGTTAAAAAACCAGTTGTATTAGAAGGCCTATACGAATCCAATGGCAAAGTGTTATTTCTGCCGGTTTCTGGAAATGGAACATGTAAAATAACTTTAGGTAATTTGTTACATTATATTATTATTTTCAATACGACGCTGGTGTAATCGATACGTGTTGTTTTCAGACAATTATAAATCATTTAGTACTGTCCAAATGAAGCCAGTAGTCAGAAACGGTATTACATACTTTAAAATTCAGGATCTATCTTGGAAATTTACCACTTCCAGATTGCATATGAGATTCAATAACCTGTTTAACGGAGAAAAAGTTCTAGGTGAGTAGGTACCTGCCTATAATGCAGGTAATTTATTTTAAAAATTCTATCATCTTGAATATTCATAAATAATAATTATTAATATCCTTATATTATATATTTTTATTTGTTGATTATGGAATTTATGTTAATGGTTACGTTAATATGTTTTCAGTACATTTTTATTTAATTAGATGTGTATAATATCTCCGACTGATTAATCGATAAAATAATTACTATAGTGAGGATGTAATTAAATATATTTAAAAAAATCAAAAATAATTTACGTCAAGTACAAAGAAAAAGAAAAAGAAAAGAACAGTTATTTATTTACACATCGTTCGTTGCGCTTCGGAATTATTGCATTTAAACAAAGTTTCCGAGTCAAATTAAAAATTGACTTTATAATATTTTTAATAGTTTTCCTAGTTTTCTCGAATACTACTGAGAAATTCAAAAAAAATAACCTTGTAAAGAACAATTAGTTTTTCAATTCGAAATTTAAGGCACCATATGAAAAAAGAGTACTTGTACGTCTTATCATTCACATAAAAAAAAAAAAAACGATTTAATAATGAAATATAGTGAAAGGTTCCATAATTTTAAAACCATTACCATTTTCTTTTCATTTAGAATTTACAATATTTTGATTGGCTAGGAATTTATATTTTGATATGTCTCGTCATTTATTAAAATATTTGTGTTATCTAGTGCTGCGTGTAAAAAAAAAAAGATCATTAGAGTCTATATCTATCGAGCAATCGTCAAGTCAAATTTAATAATAATTTCATTTTAATTCAGTAATTTATAACGCGAAATTATTTGACTAGTACATTATTTGATAAAATTATTATGTTTTTTTTTTTTCATTTCGATATTACATTGTACCAATCTTACAATTATTGTTTTATACTGCAATAATATGTATTGCGTTATAGTTTTTATTATTCTGAAATTTTTTTTTTGATTATAACACTTACTTTCTAAATAGGTGTCAATGCTCGTCTGGTTGTTTATGATAACTGATAAGGATATGTAAACTGTTAGATTTTTGATCTTTTTATAGATTTTAATAGATTTACACAAAAACGATTAATGTCGTAAACCTCCTTCTTTAATATTAAAAATAAGATGTTCACGTGAGGGATTTATTGATTAACCCTTCAATGCCCAAATTTTTATTTTTTTCTAATTTTTTTTTTGATTCTGTTGTTTACAATGTCTAGAATTTGGTAAAAATAAGGAAAAAAATATGGACTTAATACATCATTTAAAACTTTCAACTTTAAATCATGTTGCATATATGCAACAGTGGGCATTAACGCCTCGTTTTGTTTACGGTTTCTTATAAGAAATTCATACTTACTTTCATACATATCAATACAATAATATTTAGTTAGAGTTATTATTACGAGAGTAATAATTTAACAGCCGAATAGAACAAATGAAAGCATAGAACGCTTTTTAATTCGAAAATACACTATATCGTCCCTAATAAAAACCAAACAAATGTTTTGACGTTTTTTTTTTTAACGCAGGAGAAAACATGAACGTATTCCTCAACGAAAACTGGAGGGAACTGTTGAACGAAATGCAACCGGCTTTCGAGGAAGCTCTGAGTTCAGCTTTCGTTTCAATCGCTCAACAATTCTTTGACAGAATTCCATTAAATCAAATATTTATAGAATAAATTTTTAATTACAATCAACAGTTAACGATTTTACTCGACACGTTCCAAGCTGTATATTGTTGTTAAATTTCAATTAGTGTTGATAGTGATTTTTTTTTTTTTTTTTACTTAATTGACTACCTAAATGTATAAGTATTTAAATAGTAATTAGTTTATATTTAAGACTTTTCCCATAGTGTTGTACTTTTTTTTCTCGTTGATATAACGAGCAGTTTTTAACGACAAAGAAAACCATATTTATTTTTTTTTTATATTAAGATTGTTTAATATTATACCACCGTGTTTATATTGTACTGTGTGTGTGTGTGTGTTTATTTTATGTAAGATCACTGAAAACTATCTTACATATTATTAAGCTTTGAAACGTTCGGATATATAATAATTAGACCGAATAACAAAAATATCGGTTATAACTTTCCAGCAAACAATAACATAGTGGACGAATAAATGAACTATTAATCATAATTACACAAATTATCGTATGAATAATAAATGTTGATCCCGTCGTGGTGGACATACTTGCGTATGCGTGTGACGCTCGTGTAACCTCAACGGCACGCACGTGACCACAGTCATGTCATGGTAACTCGTTGCATTTCGAACGTTTCCGCGTGTGTGTGTGTGAGTCTACGATAATTGTCATATTACACATTAATCGTCCAAGCTGAGACATTCGTTTGATGTCCTATGAGGGAAGCGAAGTTTTCGGTATTGCCACAGAGATCGACGAGCAGATTAAACGTTTGAAGTTTAAACGATATAGAAATTAACGCTTCTCGATATCATCGACGAAGATGATTTAAAATAAAAAAAACCCTCGATTTTCAATACACATTACGCGTTTTGAATCGAAAAAAGATTCGCGATGTATCTAAATCAATATTGTTATAATTATTATATACTAGAGTACATTTCAAGACTTCATCATTACTTCGACTTTCTATAGTTGAACTCGATAAAATATTATTGATTTAATATCGCGAAACGATTTTGACGGAAATCGAGTGGACCTATATACTCTTATTATATTTATTATTTAGTTAAACGTGTATAAATCGGAATCTAATAAATCGAACGTTGTATTATTTTTTCCTCGATGGCCGATGATTGTACATCTACGCGATTAAATGTAGAGTAATTAAACCACAGAGCAGATAAAATCTATTTTTAATGGAACTTATTATAATGACAACTAATTTATCTAGTTTTGATTTATTATTAGATGCCGTTTGAAAAAAAAATGAGCGTATGTTTTCATAATGTACCGGAAACGAATAAATCGCTCGCACTAAAAATCAATAATCGTAAACAGTTTTTATTCAATAACATATTGGAACGGAGATGCTTTCGTAATCATCCTTAAATTATAAATTGTAAATGCTTCGGTCTCGGGGCCTTTGAAGTTGTCATCGAAAAGTCTGCGTATAGGTAGGAATAAATATAGTACCTACCCACTACGTTTAATGCACATGGGTTTACGGCATTAGTGTGTTGTATACGAGTATTTGAAACGTCGTCGTGGGTATTTTCTATTCATATACGTTTATGAGGTCATATAGGAATTTATTAGATCCGTAAAGTTTTGATTTTTCCACCGTAATCAGTGTTTTATGTAACGTAATTTTGAAAACGTGGAAGAAAAATCGAATACCTTTATGTAACGTCTTGAATATATTTATCACGTCTATCCGTATTTTGTAAAATATTTTTCATAATTATATTTACAAAGAGTTTGTTGTAACGTTAAGATGTAACAACATCGATTACCGACGGAATCACTGAATTTTGTTTTTAATACTTATATTATAAAATTCATCTCTCTTTATTTTTTCGTCAACTAAAACAAGTCTCTAAACCAGCTGTGCTGGTTAAGGTTAAAAGAATAAACGCAAATCGAAGTAATGAATTTTTATTTTTCTGGACTAGTTGTGAGATCTCTAGTTTTTGAAAATATACCAATCTGTGTCCGTTAATATTGTAAAATTCAGACCATTATCGAACAGTTGTATTAACGCCAAGACTGCGTAGTGAACATTTTACGAGCGACCCGATAATAATCAGTATTATCTATTGATTTTTTTATTTTATTTATTTTTGTATCTTTAATTGCTCATAATATGGCATATTGATAGATTAATCAATCGCGTCCATTCATCGTCGCACATGTACATGTCGACTGTTTTATGTTTATATATCATTGAAAAAAAACAAAAAAAACAAATACGTTTCGTCTATTGTACTTTGGAACAATAGATCGAAAATCATTAGCAGTGTATACTTACGTACGTACGTACACTGTACGCGCGGTGAGTTTTTGCTTCGAATGTCAATAATAATAATAATTATTATCTATCCGTATTCCATAAGGTACATTTGCTCAATGGTTTACGTCGACTTCACATAATGATGTGCACGAGTTCGCGGATTCACGTATAGAGTACAAAACGCATTTGACTGATTACACTGTACAACATTAATTAAATGTTATTTTTTTATATATATATTGTTTTATCGGTGATTAATCACGACTGCGTAGTATATATATATATTTTTTTTTAATGCGTTCGAAATCTTTCGAGTTGATTGATATTGATTTTGAATAGTGCTTACCTATGCGCACTACTTGACACGTCCGCGATTTCAATTGTCAATTAAAAACAACATCCGGTTCATTAAAAATGTCCCTTACTCGACTTAAACGAACGATGTTGAACACGATTTGGTACTCGGGGCGATTGTACAGTTATATTAAACACAAGTCGTTTGTAATCACGCAGTACATTACGGGGTTAAAGGGCCGATAAATTAGTCGCACTCAAGTACACCAATCTACCTTTGAAGAAACGAACGAATAATAGTGTTTATTGAAGTACGAGAAAGAAAAAAAAAAACTGTTTAATAAATAAACGCATATTTCGAATTGAATTAATTAATTGACAAACGTGATAAATGAAAAGTATAACATAATAATTGGACCGCGCGCCATAATATATCGAGAGAGAAAAAAATCACGAATCAAAAGTATCGTTTCACGAAAGATGTACTCGACGATTCAAGTAAATTTAATACTTAATTATTTGTGATTTTGAACTCAAAATCAATTTTCTCAAATCCATATAATCGATGCCGGTCATTGGCGAGTCATTTAAAAGTTAATTTTAAATTGATTACATAACGAGTTTATTGACTTTTAACCGAATGCGTTAATTTAAATAGAAAATACTATTGTCTGTAATATGTAGTCGATGCTATTATTGTCGAAACAACAGCTACGATAACTGTTTCAATAATTTGTATCGATTTCAGATCGGAAACTGAACGTTTTCAAGGAGTTAAATGTGGGCAACACTTTAGACGCGTGCGTAGTAAAAAAATAATGCCATAATATTATAATCGTTAAGATTTGTGATGCCGTTAAAAACCCATGCAATATCCAAGCTACGACGGATGGTTTATTTTTTCATATATTTTATTTTCATCTCTCTCTTTTTTCTTTTTTTCTATCATAAACGTTTGACGTTTCTTAAATTTTCCAATAAAACCTACCGAGGAGTCGCAAACCACACAAACCTGAAAAGTGTAGAAATGTTAAGTAACTATTTCACGTTGAAAATAAGTGAAGCGTGTGACGTTTGCGTGTGACGTTTTTCTCCGAGTGTTGATTGGAGACGAAACACGATCGAAA